>VFFE01006440.1:119722-395542 GCA_008921705.1 Burhinus oedicnemus | reverse complement strand
AGGGAGGTCATTCTCCCCCTCTACTCGGCACTGCTGAGGCCACAACTGGAAGACTGTGTCCAGTTCTGGGCTCCCCAGCTCAAGTGGGACAGGGAACTACTGGAGAGAGTCCAGCATAGGGCAACAAAGATGACTGGGGGATTGGAGCATCTCCCTTATGAGGAAAGGCTGAGAGAGCTGGGACTCTTTAGCCTGGAGAAGAGAAGGCTGAGGGGAGACCTTATTCTTGCTTGTAAGTATCTAAAGGGTGGGTTGAAGGAGGATGGAGCCAGACTCTTTTCAGTGGTTCCCAGGATGAGGGGCAACGGGCACAAGTTGGAACACAGGAAGTTCCATTCAAACATAAGAAAAAACATCTTTAGGGTGAGGGTGACAGAGCACTGGAAGAGGCTGCCCAGGGAGGTTGTGGAGTCCCCTTCTCTGGAGATTTTCAAGACCCGCCTGGATGCAGTCCTGAGTAATGTGCTGTAGGCATTCCTGCTTTAGCAGAGGAGTTGGACTAGATGATGTCTAGAGGTCCCTTCCAACTCTGAAAATTCCGCGATTCCGTGATATGACTATAAAAAGAACTATTTATCCATTCCCTTGTTCTTCATTCATGTGAATGACTCTATGAATTTAAAGGTTTCTCTTTGGAGCAAATACAAATTGAAGTAATTCCTGATTGTAACCATTACTCATAGAGTAACTATTAAAAAGGTCCTCCAAAACCTTTAGTTTGAGCTATACATTCCAAACTTTTTAATTTGACGCATGCATTCTAGAATAAATTCTGCATTTCTTCATGTTTGTTCATGAAAAATTACTTCAGTGAAGTAAGTCATGATAGATACTCATTTAATTCAGGAGATAAAAATCCTAGATGCCCTTTCATTTTGACCTAAATTGTATACATACAAATACTTTTACATGCATAAAAGTAACTTATAGGGTTTTAAGAGCTATAGTATGAAATATATTTACTCTTCCCAAATGGTGAGAAAAATAAAAATATGGGAAAGCAAAATCACAAGACAGTTATTATATATTTTTTAAAGTTCTGAATTCTTTTTATTTGTACAAGGTAATATTACTGCAACCTTGGTGACTGGGATAGTTTTGTTATTTGAATATTAAAGAATTAGCATCAGTAGCATTCTCCCCCTTGGCAATATCCTTTAAAATGTATGTTGTGCTTATAAGAAATTATAAATAGCAATCTTCCAACAACAGCAAGACTAGGAATGGATCATTAGCTATATTACAATGTGCAAGTCTAGATCTATTCTCCAGGAAAAAGTACTGGAACATTAATCTGGTTGAGCAACCTAACCAACGAAGCATTGGTGTTTTTCTAATGATACTGGCATAAGTTCAGACCAAAGAGAAACAAAAAATAGATTTTCTTCCTTTTTTTTTTTTCTATTGCTATATTAAGCAAATACATTCAAAGAAAATCTGATTGCAATCACTGACATTTTAGAAATACACTTTTCCTATTAGTAAAGTAACCTGCTGTTGCCAGCAGCTATCAGAAGAGGAAGTGTCACAGTTACATAGGTTTCAGGCTTGTTATTTATTTCCTGAAGAGTATCATCTAGTGCAATTTCATGTCAGGGATAATAAAACTGATATGTTAATAAAGCACTGAAGTTCAGAGATTCATCTGGAATCTCTTAATCTCAGTGATCTGTCCTTACATTTTCAGACATTTGGTCTTATTACTCCAGTTTAAAGCTCACAATGGTTTAAAGTGTTAATCAGTGAATCATAAACACAAAGAAAGACATTACAGAAAAACTTGATTGAATGCTTTGTGTTGAAACATTTTTTATGATATGCCTTCAAGAATTTTTTTTCTTTTACTTTGGTCACTGTCTTTTCCAGTTTTTCCATGGAATAAAGGAATAATTTCTCTCTTATTTTCCCCCATATGTTTTCAATTATCACCTAAAAATGAAGTATGGGTTGTGGGTTTTTTTTTTATAATCTGGTAGATATCTTTTGAGAAGACTCCCAAAATCTGACTTATTCTATGATGAATATATTTGAGCTTCTGCATATTTTTCAGTCTTTTTAATTCCATCTCTTTCATTTTCCTCTGAAAATCTTCCTAGACAATTTGAAAAAAAAAATAGATTTGAGATTTTTTTCTTTAGTGGTGTGAAAGTAATTAGGATTTTGAAAACACCTCTAATCATCATATAAGAGCACAAGAGTTCTGACACAGTATTCTTTGCAGATATAGCTGAACAATGCTTATGCTCACTGCTTGCCTTACTGAAAACAATAAAAGAACTCTGGGAACATTAGAGAGAAAAAGCTTGTGATGAAGAGGCAATGGAAAAAAAGGCAAATGTTGATTCAAACCAATCATTGTGAAATAAAGTGTGTCACTTTATTTTGAATCAATTTAACTCAATTACTTAATGAGGCATAGTGGAGGAAGTCAGTCACTCGAGTGATTCAATTGTTTAAAAATATTGGAAACAGTAAGGGGGAAATACAATATATTAGGATTTTTAAAGTGAAGAAGGAATAACAGGAGATAAGAGAGAGGATACTGGAAAGTCACCTTTCACAGGAGCAGGGGGATGAATGAGAGTCCAACATTATCTCATATCTTACTTTCTTTGTGTCTCTCAATTTTGTTTACAGGAACTGTTTGCTTTTACAATGAAAGAGTGATTTATTTTCAGTTTTTCCTACATTGCTATGGCTAGTGTCCTGCATGTGATGGTAGCTTAGTTTACCAGAAAGGCTAAGCAGGGACCCATTCAACTATCATGCCTAATGGCTCATATCGGCACGCATTGGAAGTCCAGAAATGATGGAGAACAGAACAAGCAGCAGCAGAAATATGTTGCAGGAGGGAAAAAAAATCCCTCAATTATTTTCCAAAGAAAAGAAACAAATACTTCCCCTGATATTCTCCTAGCTGCATGCCAAAAACATATTTGAAATGTTAAACTATTGTTACAATTTGGGAAGCATGAAAATTGCAAAAGCTGCAAGCTGAAAATGCTACAGACAACAGAGAATCACAATTTAGTGGATTTTCACTCCTTCTACTAATAACTGACAAAGGATGCTTTGATCAAGCAGATTCTGTTGACAGAGACTTTCCACAGCAGACAGAAGCTCTTATCTTCAAGCTATGAAACACAAAAAACGTTCATAAAGATCACTTTGAATGCCATTTTCTCTGTATTATGTAAGTTTAGGGATTACTGAGCACAAAAAGGTGTGTGATGAAAGATACAAGACTTGGAAGATATTCTAGTGCACAGTAATTCACTGCAGTTATTACCATTAAATTCCACATTCTGCTGGTAAACATTGTTCCCTATTTAACAGATGTGTCAATGGTTCTAGTAATTTTCATAAGCAAGAATTCTGCTCCAACAAATGGATTAACCTTAAAACAACACAGGCTTTCAGCATCAGCTACAATAGTTCTTTCCCCTCTTAAGCCCAAGCTCTGTCTCTGGGATACTACAAGTTATTTAGCACGAAATTCATTAGCTTAGTAAGTAGAGAATGAAGGTCTGTTGCTGGGTAGAAGCACTTCAAGAGTGCAGTACTTTGCTTGCGTTTTCAGAACATCTTGGTAAACCAATTAAAACAGCTTTTATTTTAAACATTTGTTACTGCGTTCAGGGCTTTTTCCAACACCATAAAATTCTTTAACTAACCTTTCAATATTGAGTATCCCATTATAATTTTACAGTTGGCCTTCCAAAAACATTAAAGAACTTGACGGGGTTATGAATCACAGATTATCTGCCTCTCTGTGGACTAATCTATCAAAAAGATTGAGATTGGATCTTTATCTAAAGCGCTGGTGTTGATTCAAATTCAGTGGCAAATTAAACCGGGAGAGTGTGTGATTACCTTATACATATATCCATACTGCTCCTACAGCTGAGGTTTAATTACTCCTAAATCATTGCAGTTTCCAGACCAATGTATTAAAGCTAAATCAGTAATCCTACATGAATCTGCAGCCCATTGTATGGATAAGTCATGCTGAATCAATACTAGCCCAAAGGACTCTTCACTGGCTTATACATGATGATACTCTCTGAAAACCAGGGTATATCTCATATCTTATCTTTGGGGCTTAGGTATCTAAATCAGGAGTGCTTCACACATGTTGCCAGTCTTATAACAAATGAGAATTTGTCACTCAACACCTTATGAAATACAGTACAGATACAACAGCTTTCCTAAACGAATGGAGCTCCTTTTGAAAACAAGTCCATTTTATTTTGTGTAACCTCAGTCTGTAGCTGATGCCCGTGACGTTTTTTCCACTGCCAAAGAGGTCGTTTCTTTTCATCTCTTAGAACTAAACAATCAAAACAACACCGATAAGAAAGACAATATCCAGCTCTTTTTTTTCTTATTTTTTTCTCATATTATATTTTGGTCTCTATCATTTCAGTTTTGTCGATATTGTCATTCAATGCCCATTCTTAAAATTATTAGCTACTTCAAAGTTTTATTTGATTTTCATCTAAGCAATGCCAATAACGTAACCGACAATTGCTTTGAGTATTCATTTCTCTACCAATTCACAGACAATCAGATTCATTCCCACCTTGAGACTCAGCTATCATCAGTCACCTCAGCCTATCAAAACAGTCAATCTACATAATGGGAAAATGTAAAAAACCTGGGGTCAGAAAAGAGCTCTTTCTGCTTGAAAGCTACAAGGAATATTCCATTAGCACACCTTGCCGACTTCAGCTGTGTATGTTCACAGTATAGGTCAAAGAAATGTTTGTTGTGCTATCCTCATTTGTTTAAACCACCTGGAAAACAGTTTTAAGTCCTTGAGTGTTTTTCTCTGTATGTTTCTACTAGGTGGTTTGGGGTTGTTTATTTAGAATTAATACATTTTTGTGGATTAAAGAAAATGACTGATAAATACTGCTACCTGAATAGAAGTAATTCTTGACATGAAATAAAAATTACTCTTTTCTCTATTGAGACAAGCTGCAGGAGGTCCAGAGAGAGCAGCATATGAAAAACTAGTGAAATTCCCCTTTTAACTCTATGTATCTGATTCAAAATCTGTTGAATTCAAGGAAAAATTCCTATCAACTGTCATGGGTTTTGACTGAGGCTCTAATTTGTTAAAAAGAATTGCTGCAATTTTACATTCATCAATCATAGTTTAAATTCTAAATTAAGGTATCATTTCTGGCATTGGCCGTGTATGTGTGGGAGTATATTTTGTTCCTCAGAAGGAACAGTCCCTGTCCTTTCTTTGATGTTCTTTTATCTACAGTGTGTCTTTTCAGGTAATAGTGAGAAGAATACTAAGCCACACAAGCTAAAAGCAAAGGACATCGGGGGAAAGTGGGAGGACTTTCAGAAAATACTATATGATGTTTAATGGAGTTCCAGGAAGGAGTCACCAGATCCTTCCTGCCCACTGATTCTCAACCCATCTACAAGACAAGGTCTCCAATTTGAGAATCAGGTCACTTCAGTTGAGTCATAACGCAGATGTGTGAAGTTGGTAGAGCCAACAGAAGCTATCCTCTGCATTCACCTTCCTAAAATGGCACTAGCTTTCACACAGATTACCACATTCATGGAAAGCAGACGACCTTCATATCTTTTTTCATGTAAGCCCATTTCTCCCTTTTTAGTTATAGCCCTTTTATCTTCTTCATTCCTTAAAGTTGCTAGTAAAAATACTTCAATGTATAACAGATGTGCACATGTACATCACATTAAATTCACTGCAGATAATAGAGCACAGTCTCAAAAATTTCATTTTTTCTGTTCTCATGTGGCGAACACCTGCATCTTTTTATGAAGGAATGTGGTTGAGCAGGAAAGAAAGCTTACTATGCATTCATCTTGCTTCCTTTCTGCTTGTATTTTTATAGAAGAATTACTTTTGGATACCTGTTTTATCCCCTTATATGAATAATTTATACATATATCAAACATATATTAATTCTCTCTGAACCAAGCGATTCACATATGACAGTTCAGATACATATTTGCTTTTTGGAGATGCCCAGTTTCAACACTGCAACATTTTACAAATTAATTTTCATGACTGGAAAATCTTTTCTACCTCTTTCAAATGTGACAGATGTTCATGGAAGGGAGGACTGTAGCGCGATGCATTTTAGAGGTGTTAATGAAACAATTCAATAAGTAAATATCCCTATTGCCAGATCTGACTCCCTGACTCCAGTCCCATTGGCATCAATGGGAATTTTCTCAGGACATTCATGCACCTCCTATTGGGAAGAAATAAAACAAAAACTCAGAAAGATGACAAGATTCACTACTCCGATCCTCAAAGATTTCTAAGTAGCTAGGCTTAAAGACCAATGTAACTGTCATTAGCAGGCATATATTTCAATAACAGACATTTCTGAAAGGTATAAATCGTGGAGGGCTAACTAGATGGATTACAGAAATGGAAATTATATGATAGACTTTACTTAACTATATGCCTGTACAACCCACATAAACATCTAGGCCGAAATTCCATACTCAGAAATACTTATTTCTTTTGTAAGCAAGCCGAGAGTAATCACTTTGCTGTCTGTGTTGTCTGCACACCAACTGGAGAACTGGTTAAAACGTGCCAAATTCAAAACAGATGTTACACTTTCACTGAGGCTTTTTATGGTAAATTTTGTAGACCAAAGTGTAAACAGAAGATAAACACAACATAAATTACGAACAGTGAAGTTTACTGAACATTCACAAGACTTGTACAGAATTTAGTGAACAGGAAAACATTTAAAGCAAGTGTTCCTGATGGATTCTGATAGTTCAGTTTTCAATGGCTCTTCATCTTACATTACTACCTGCAATTCCAGTATATTCAATACTATAATAAAACGTCATCTGGAAATTTGGTATTTTATTGTTTTTTTCTTCATCACAGCTTCATTAATTAGACAGTGGCATTTCTAATAAAAATATTAGTAAAAACATATAAAAAATAGTCAAAAGATGAAATAATGTATCCCACTTCTATTCCAAGCTCTAGGGAGAGGGAGAGACGGTTTTGACTGATTCACACCCAGACTGTGCCTAGAAGTTTCGATTTCAACAAATATGGTCTAGAGGGATTAAAAATGAAATGGGAGATGAATTGGTAAAATTCCCATTCCGTTCCACTGACAAGAGCAACCGTGTCTATGTAAATCACTGCAGGGTGGAAAACAGCTTCTGTCCCCAAGCTCCTGAGACCTGTTTGTTCGTGTGATTGTGGTAACCTGGCTGCACTCTGAAATGGACTGGAAATAGATGATGCAATCCTATACAGCTATACAGCTTCAGGAGCAGCATTTTCATTCATTTAGCCACGTTAGAGTATGGCACAGATAGCATGTGACTATTTGTATGAAATCAGGTCTTTCAGCAAAGAATGAATTCTCTGGTGCCACCATTTCCTCATCAATAAAATAATGCTAGTGATATGAATAGCTTTTGCACAATATTATATGATAGAAGGTTAAAAATGGATATCTGCTTGATAACAACATACAAACCAACTTCTAGTTTTGACACCACTTTTTTAAACTAGCACCAAACCTGAAAGTCAGATCCTAGATTCTGCAGTTGTTAGGACTGCACAGCTGCATACAGGGCAAATACAATCTGAATGAAAGGGGTTAAGTGACTATTCATATTACCTCACAGGATTATCTGGGTCAGTTTGACCTGTATGTGTTGCTCTAGCAAATGTGCAGCAACCCTAATAGGTTTGATGCAGGACTCGCTTGATAAAATTCTAAGGTCTGTGTGGTGCAGAAGGTCAAACTTGATGATCACAGCAAACCTATCTGGTCTCAGACTCCATGAATAAAATTGTTTTAACTAGCTGGTTACAAAGCCAGCTTAAATCTTTGTTTTGTGTCACTGTAGCAATGCAAAGCAGTCAGAATCTATGGGTGAATTTGACCCTTAAATTTGCTGCTGTTCTCATACTCACAGGAGGTTGATAACTGCAGTTTCGTGTACATCAGTCAATTAAGCCCAAGACTCTCATTGGCATCAACAGGAGTTTGATGTGAGAACAACTCTATGTCATCCATGTTACTGATGATACAGCTGTTCTGATCACTAGAGTGAATTTTTTCATTTCAATAACTGTAGGGGAACAGCATAAGGGAGCACACAGGGACGCTCAAACTCTGTTTCCAAATTAGAAGGAAAACAACATCCTGATCCTTATTGGAATTCAGGCCCTTGTTAGAGCTGACAAGGTTTGTAGAGAAGATGTAGACAAAAATAGTTAAGTTTTAAAAAATTATTAACAAGCCAATGGTTTCTGTTCTGAATACCGACATCAAGTCTACATGCTTCATTCCATAAACTACATGAATGCCCTTGTTTTGTAACTGTTTTCTCAGATATTTTTATTAGTTAAATTGAAACAAAACCAAAAATAACCCACAAAATTTTTAGTCTGCTGACTTTACACTACATCTTTGTATCATTTTCTACTACATCTTACTTAGTTAACATGGATACAGACAATATGCCTGGTAACAATAACCTATGTGTTGACGCTGCCTTTCATCAGTATGTGCTTTAGTAAAAACTGGAATTAGAAAGACTGATGCATTAATTAGCCAATTTGTATAACACTTTGAAGACGCACGGTACAATATATGTGCAGGATATTATTATTTTTCATTTCATCATCTGCTATGGCCATTTGTTCAACTAACCTATTAAATTAAAATGAAATAACCAGTGAGTGCATGAGCCATAATTACCTATTTTATGACAATTTACATTTTTTCTCATGTGAGTTGGCTAAAATTAACACTGGGATATCTAATTTATGGCAATTCCCATGAGAAAACATCTAAACAATTTTTAAAAAGAAATAGAGCAGCTCGAGGTTGAAAATAGATTCAGCAAAGGGCACAGATCTTAAATTGTGCCTGTCCTTTGTGTTTGTAAAGTCTGATCCTGCCTGCACTGATTTTTAATCAGAAACCTCCTGTCTTCATGTTGGCTGAATGCAAAATACAAAAATTCCTTAACCTGTATCATATTAGTTATCCGTATAACATGGAACACATTGCCACAACAGTTTTCTTCCACAAAGGATGAACATCAAGGTGAAATCTTGGCTCCTTTGCAAATAAAGGAAATTTTACTCTGGTCTTACACGTGTTAATATTTAATACAGGTGTCCATACCGAGCTGTCATATCCAATGATTGCCTTTGATACTAGTAGTGCCAAGGTACTATTAATTTAGCTAGAAAATAGAGAAAATCAGAGAGTTTTCACTGGCCGCCCCATTTCCATTCCTCTTCGATTGTATCACATTTAGAGCCACCCAACGGCTCTTCTTCCTTGCTGTGTTTCTACACCTAGGGTGGAAGTACAAACTGAGGTGACTGGATATTTTTATGGTATGTAAGTCTAGATCTTGGCACTGGTTATCTGAAAGAGTACTTAGGTAAGTAGAGGAACAGATGAAAGACAGATGACATATTCAGTGTAATGGACAAATAAACAAGTAAAATAAGCAAGTTACTTGCAGGATATTTACAATTGTTATAAATGGTTTCTGTAACAATTCAGAAACTTTTTTTTCCCCAAACTCTCCTTCAGATACTAAGAAAGCTTTAGAAAAACAAGAGGTACCTCCTCTCCCTTCTTCTGAAATATGACTCTGTTCTGCAAAATACTATAAATAACAGATGAACAAGATCATTTATATTTGCTCTCCCTTTTCAAGATATTCAAGCAGGCTTTTTTTCAGTATCTGCAAATTTCTACAAAAATACTGCACATTCAACCTCTGTGAGCTTTAGTATCCTGCTTGGAATGAAGACTTCTTACGAAAAGGTTTTGTGGTATTAGTTGTTTATACACAAAATATGCAGTGTGACAAAAAGATGGAATGGAGTAAGAATACATCTTTATTTTATGTTTCTCAGCAGCCAGTAAATAAAAACATAATAGTATTTCTGATTTACAACCTCAGGAGACACTGAAATTAGCACATTTATTTAAAGAACACCTTGCACATTCTGGGGAAGTCTGTGACAACATCATTTTAATTTTTGCCTTATAAAAATGAAGACAAACAGTTAATTGTCAACAGCAGTCAAGTACCCAGAGCATTTTTCCCTCTTTGTCCATTTCACTTTCTTCTACAGTCTGTTTTCATAACATGATAATTACACTGGCTTGTTGCTGGTAAAAGACTATGATTTCATCACAAGAAGAGAAATCAAAGAGAGATGAACTGTGAAGAAAAGCATAGAGAAAAATACAGGTCAGCCATCTCTAATATTTATAATAACACTAGTGGTTTAAAAAAATATATATTTTTTGGCTTCATGTGGAAGGGACTTTTTATCAGTCAGTACTTACAGATCTATTTGTTATAAACCATCTTTTTAACAGGTTACTAAATATGCGTTAAATCCCTGCCCTCCTCAATAGACCCAGAAATACGTTTGGTTTTGCCGTTTCTTCTTGCTTTGTCAGCCTAAACAGCCTTCTTGCTGTATCAGGCAGACGGAGGTCAGACTCTGAAATGCTGGCAGTGCCCTGTGTCCTGCAGGTGGAAATACCACACAGTGAAATGGAAAAACAGAAATGTGAAATGGGCGTATTTTTAGCTGAAAAATATAATGGTCTGAAATCAAAGACTGATCATAACAATGGACTGTCTTGCTGTCTGACTGAAGAATCCTTAAATATATTCATGATAAACATGTGGAGGGGCAGGAAGGGAAAATAGTTACTAAATACTCTCCCCAAAAAAGCCAAAAGCTAACAGTATTAGAAATCTGTTCTGAAAGCTGATAAAGGAAGGGGGGAAAGCATTAAAAAAAAGATTCTAAAACACAACTGAAAGGCTTTGGGCTAAATGTCTCCTGAAAATTGTACGTGCAACCTAAAGCTTACCAAGTAAAGAAAAAGAAAGCTTAACTTTGTAATATAGCATTTTTGTAGTTTCCTGAAGGTGAAGCTTAACTGCTATATTGCGTACCCAAGAACCTACAAGCTCTCCAGCTTCCCTTGAGCTCTTCTTCCCTTAAATTCTTTGGTACAGTTTGTGCATGCTGGTCCCCCCGCTGTAGCACCTTGGTTGTTTCCCTCTAAAGTCCTCAGTAATTTAAGGCAGAACACCAGCTCTGCGGGTGATCATTATGTATTACCTGTGTCTTTAGGGACACAGGCTGATGGTTAAAACAGACGCAGTGACTGTGTAAGAGTTCTGAAAAAAATATTACTCTGTACCGTCCTTCAGAACTTGCCAAATCCCCAAATTCAAATCCCCTGTTTAAATAACCACCAAAAAGATACCCTCCATTTTCATGCTCTTTATGTTTCTTCACATTTTTTTCTCTCTTCCTTTACGAAACTGTGAATAGATGGGTACTTATATTTGATTCTTACAAGGAAGGACAGCTGTGTTATCAGTAATACTGGAGATTTATTTATTTATTTTAAATTCAGAAGCACAGAAATTAGGAAAATACATGAATGTTTTTAACTTCCATTGAGGAAAGCACACACCAGCAGTGTTAAAATAAAAAGGACAATAGGAAAGGGCACAAGACTATCAGCAGCCTAGGAGCATTTTCAGATAAACGCCTGGAAAATATGTGGGTTTCATAAATCATTGATAATGATCAAATGCTTGGCTCTCTTCCTGTTACAGGTTCCCGAACAGATGAGGTCCAGCTTTCGGAAAGACCCAGGAGTAAAGATTCTTGAAAATAAAGGGTCAACTTACCTAATTTCACATAGTTCTAATAGAATTTATCTCTACTTTTAGCACAGCCCAGTTTGTTCCACTGTTTCACTTATTAAAGATTTCATAAGCAATTAAATTGCTAGCAGTGGCTCTCCCACAGCCTTCTCAGCAGAGATCAGGGCCAGTCGCAAGCAAATTTCCCAGCCTTGGAACACTGTAGGAGCAGCGTGGGCAAATCCGGCAAAAAGAGGTGCCCAGAGGGACAAGAGAAAAAGCATGTTATAATTCTGGGCTACAGGGAGGACAACTGACAGCTAAAGGATTAGCTGTAAAATGGAACAGCCCAAAAGGCAGCTGCAGGATTATTTTGGAAGGTATTTTTCCCCCTTTCCCCCACCTGAAGAGCATTCAAAGCTGCATGTTTTGTGTTTTCTCACAGAGGGGCTCTGACTGGCAACTAACATCAATGAAAATGAAGGGAAATGGCCATGCCGTCTACTTTGGCTTGTAATTTAGTGCTCTGAATTCTTTCCTTCTCCCTCCCTTCCAACTTTCTGGAGGTATCTATTGCTTTCTATGTCTGCTCTATGAGGAATCTATTGTACATACATTTGGTCCCCTGAATCACACCTTGGTCTGACGTTCAAAGGAAGCAAAGTAAAATTCTCCCTCAGAGTCTGTTAGGCTCTCACACACTTAAGCAAGGAGCTACATCTATTTTCCAAAGACCTCTTGTTTCCTGACAACAGGCAGACCTTGTCACTTTGAGTTAGAATTGGTATAAGAATTTCCATTTGGGTTTAAAAGAGTTTAAAGGAAAAAAAGGTTTGGGGTTTTTTGGGGGGTTTTTTTTGGTTTTTTTTTGGTTCACCCAGAAGACTTAGCTAAAAATTAAAACTGAACCCCAATTGTGAATACTTCTTTGTTTTTTCTTCTACCACCCTAAGTACCTGTATACTGATATGTTTGTGAAAACAAGGCTAGAGGAAATGAAAAACACCTGATACACAAATATTTTTTCCTATACAACCATTATGATAGTGGTTTAAAACCACCTGATTTCAATGTAGTTGTCCTCAAAACAGAGCATAAGGTAGCAAAGCCATCATACACTCATTTAGTAACTTGAGGGTAATTCTCAGACCCAGTTATTGGATGTCACACTGGGAGCTAACATAAAACCAGGGAATTTATGTTACAACAAGAGTCTCAACTCCAACTCCTACGAATTCTGTCATTCTTTTTCATTACCCAAATGGTAGGTGAAGCACAGAGAAGTGTGCCTAAGCGCCACTGGAGTTCAGAAAAGAGCTGTGTTCTTCCGACGCTAATTCTCTGTAAGCCTTAACCACTTAACTGCTTGTCATTACGGATCGCAGCCTGCTAGCCAGAACAAGGTACAATGTGTACTCTGCTCTGAGCTGTCCCTATTTTCTTTGTGTTTTCACTTGCTTTAGCAACATCCAACTGAGGATGAACTGTTCACATTTCTGCAAGAGTCAAGCCACAGTTGCACTGACTTTGCTGTTCTTTCAGCCCTAAGGGACTAAGAGTTCACAGGTATAAAAACAACAGAACAGCTAAATTGGAAAATCAAGTAGAGTTCAATTGCTCTTAGGAAACCAATTTCTTAAGCAAAAACAGGTCTGTTATTTAAAATTGGGCTACTACAGAATCATCCATTGAAGCATTTATGTTTTTATTACTACTTATGGTATTGAAAGTTGTGAATGCATGTTCAATTTTATGCAAAAAAGTGTATTTATATCTTCAGCACACCAGATCATGGGGGCTACAGGGTATGGACCTGAAGAGATCTAAGCATATCTCCCTGTTAATCTCCTAATACGTTAGAATACACTATCCTTTCTTCAACCCATGTCAGCATAGTTGACCCTTTAAAAAGAGAGCTGCTAATAAAAGAAGACATTCCTGTGTGGGTATTAAGAGATCTTGTGTCAGGAACCAAGCATCCACATAAGAAACACCTCTGCTTCAGAAGAGTTTACAGCCCTGGCTGTGAATGGGAAGCAAAGCAAATGTTATTTCTGTTTTGCAGATAGGGAATCAAGACACAAGACAGTGTCCCTTCTGTCAAACTTCTTTGTCTTCCAAAATAGGCCTAAGGAAGCCAAATCTCCTCATTTCATCCACAGTGATGATTGTTTGGCCACATGTGACGTAATGTTTTCCCTAGTTGCAAGTTCTGGAAGTTATTATTACTGGTACTTGCATTACAGGCAGCCTGAACTCAGCCACACTTTAGGTTGCATACAAATCCCTTCTGCCCTTGCCACAGGTGATGCCAGAGACCCTTTAGGACCTCAGGTCATTTTGGCCTAATATTGTGATATGACCATAAGAGTGCAAGGAAAAGGTGACTGGGCTAAGCTGTTCTGGGATGTAGTAAATGGCAAGTCCCAAGGTTTTTCCCTCTAGAAGTCATACTAGCAGTGACCTGGGACTGAGGGAACGCATGTTCACCAGCCAAGGGTGCACATTATTAGAACAGGAATACTTCTCATGTGCTTATGACACAGTAATGTCAGTGGGTCTGCTTGCCAGCTGTTTGCAGTATGTTCAACCCTTCTACCCTCTTCCTTCACTCCTCTCCAATCGTTGCATAGCACACAAAAGAAAACACATATAAGGGCACCAGTCTAGCCTGGACCTTACCCCAGAAAGCACTAGAACTCAGTGTAAGAGACCTGACAATGTAAATTTAACTGCTGGGTAGATTTGGACCTGAGGCATGACCCACAGTACGTACATACACAAGCAAGAGCAGATGACGTCTCCAAGGTCACATGGAAAGTGTGTGGCAAAACTAAGCTCTTCTAATAAAGATCTTTTTTTCACGTTTAACATAAATCCTACACTGTGACTGAACTTACTGTCTTTCTACAGCTGCACCATCTTGGCTTTCTTCTTTTATGCTATTATTCACAGCAGAATTTGATTTAAAATATCTATAGCAACTAAGGCTACAGAAGTAGAAGTAAACAGCTTTCTAGATTTGGGTCTCTGTTCTCAAAGTCCGTTGCCTCCATTGTGCTTTCTTTCCACACACTATGCATCTCTATGACAAATGGTTATGGCTGTGTTTGATTTGAACGTTGACTGATGAGAATAAGCTGGGCAGGGGGGGAGCAGAAGGGTATAGGGAGCAAATATTCAATTTTAAAAAACTTGTGCCATAAAACACATCATAATTTTCAAGTGAAAAGGACATCTTCATTTTCTAAATGGGCCTTTTAAAATGATAGGCAATAATGGGAGAATAAGTCCATTATTCATTTATAAGGGAATTAGCATAACAAAGCTGCTTAATGTGAGAGTTCAGAAAGCTCTGATTAATAAATTAATCCTTACATTTTACAATAGGTCTCATTTTTTGTGAATAATTTCTATAAGAAACTGTTTTAATAATCTCAATGTTTTTCTACTGAAAATTTAACTCTTTATGAGCTACCCAGAAGAGAGACCAAGATGAATTTCACGTTGTGTAGATGGCTGCAAATCAATGTACCTTTTGAGTGCTGATAGCATTGCACAGGGGAAAAGCTGGAGGCAGGAGCAGAGACAGCTCCACTGGTGGCCATGCAGCACATAAGGGTACGTCACACTGGTGCTAATAGCTAAGCAGCACAATTTCAATTAATCTGAACAGTAATTAATATAAAGGACACCAAAAAAAAAAGAATTAGGAGCCTTCGGTTTTGAGAATAGTAGCCTGAATAGACAAAGATTTTTTCTTTTTAATCTCTTTAAATCCCTTTCATAATTGTTCTTTCTGTAAGTTGCTTTTTAGTGTGGACACAGTTTCTTAAACTTGCCTGCTCTTTCTTAGATAGACTCTACAGTACAATTAAAAGTCTTTGCTTTTCTGAAAAAGATCTGTTCCAGATGAAACACTTTCCATATCAAGTCATTGGTCTGCTGTCTTGTGAAGACAAGTAAGGCATCATTCTCAATCCCCTTTTCTTAAAAAAAGCCTTTTACTCTGTCTTCTTTTTTAAGCTTCAGTGAATCAGGACTTTTTATCTGAATAACCCATAAAAGGGTTTTATTCAGGTTTATTTTATTAGTAGCATTGTTCCTAAGTAGATGTAAGTAATGCCATTTGATGTATGGCATCATTCCATGTCTATTTCTGTATTAACAATTGTATATAGTAGCCTTTTTCTTTTTACAAGAAGACACTAATGAAACCAGCAGTTTCTGATTCTATTCCTCTTTCCCCCCATAATTCACCTCTGATGCTGTTATTTCCCTCCATGCAGGTCTAATGGGAATGGACAAATCTTTCTGATTACTTTTTGAGGGTCAGAAAGGATGCTTACAATAGGAATCTTGTGATAAAACGTTAGTCACAATGAAGCAGAGAATGGTGAATTTCGCACAGACACACCATACACCTGTAATACTTCATGAGACTTACTCCAGTTTGCTTTCACAAGCCTTGGGGAGAAGGTTAATGATGTAGTAACATAACAAGGAAGGCAGAAAAGTTAAAATAATGATGATGTTAGTAGTTTCACCTAGAACAATATGAAATCTGCTTTTACTGAGATTATCAAAACACTCATAGTGGGGTTTGCCTGGGCAATGGGAAAAAAGGGCCTGAAAAACACCTGCTGACCTCCTTAGTTTAGGAGTCCAGTCTCTGCATGATGACAGAAAGTCTCAGCCCTTGGGTTTGTGTCCTTTCTGTTGGATTACACAAATGGAGTTTCCTTCTCTGGTCTACTGCTTACATGTCAACAGCAGAACAACTTTTCTTTTGGTTTTCAGAACAATGCAGTCTCATTTCTGATATTACTGACCTTTGCTCTTTCACCAGTGGTCTCTTCTGGTACATTCAACTTGTCTGTTCTCATCACACCTTTATTCTGTAAATCTGAAAGACAATGCACTGCTTTGTTAAATGGAATAGGGCAGCGGGGGGGGAAAGTCATTGTACTCAAAAATAACAGAATGCATCTAGACTGCATAGCAGTTCTACACAAATTACTCTTACTTCAAATGCAAGCCAGAAGCAGCAGATCTTTAAAAGGAAAGCATTTGACAGATTACATTCGCTAATAAGTCTCATACTGCAAAACAGAGGGGAAGGCACTTTTAGAGAACTGTTCCTAATTCATGTTTTATTGCAAATTAATGATGCAAACAGGAAAACAGAAACTCCATTACTTATCTGCATTAGAATTCTTCCATCAAAGAGCCTTCATTTTGAATTTTATTTCTGATTGCTACCGCTATTGGTTTAATTTATGATTTATATCTTTATTATTTTGGTTTAATTTATGGTTTCTTGTTGCCTAGGGTGGTTTAGAAAGAGCTGTGAAAGCTTGGTGAAATCTATTTGGCAAAGCAAGACTGTCTTTACAAAAAAATTAATAAAGTTTGCCAAGCTCATGAGCCTAAGGGTTGTATCATTTAAATCTTTCTCTTATGCTCAATGAAAAAAAGAGAAGAGCCTTTAGAAATTACTTCTTTGGCACTCAGTACAAGCCTGTATTTAATTGTTCTTCCCTTTGGCATTGCTGTTGCTCACAAGGAATTAAAAAGATCCACTTTCACAAGTTCCTTTAAGGTCCTATTCATATTCTTCCTCACTTTTTTCCTATTGTCTAGTCCTCCTCTTCAGCTGTCCACCTCATCATATGCACAGAAACCACCTTTCTCTTCCAGCCCCGCTCTAGCCACAAAGCAGTAATTTAGTGGCAGTTGTTGCCTTATCAGCTTGGAAGCTCTGTTGGTTCTCATGTTTGCAAGGATGATCATTTTCACTGTGTATAGATGTTTGCTCCATGCACATTTGTGTATCTATGTTTCTGTATGACTCTGTATTTTCCAGCCTTCACTGTGAACCTACAGGTAAAAACAGCAGAAAACCATGAGATTTAAGGACATCAGTTTACTGGAGTTCACTAGCCAACTGCTAATTGTGGATTTATTCAAGAGAGAAGATTCTTTATAGTAGTATTTATACTTTTTCTTCACTATTCAGAATTCTAGCATAACAGCATTTCTGTCTCAGTAATGATTTAAGATCTATCTATAGTCTTTAATTACTCTCTATATGTCATTTGTTCCTTAGACCCAGAAGACATGTTCTCATCTGTTGACGAAGTATTTAACATGAAGTGTTTCTTTAAAGACTGGACTAGCCAACTTTCACAGTCATAAAACAAAAGGTAGAGCCTGATAGAATTACATTGATTCTCTCTCCTTTCCAAAGATAGGCAACAAATTAAAAACAATGAAGTATAAGTTAAGGCACATGATGTTTCATTTCTTGTTAGCTAGGGATAGTAATACAAGAGCCACAGGGAGGTCCATTAATGTCATTTGGCCAGATATGAAACTCCGTGTATAATAGCACCTCACCTAGTTTTTGTTTTCTTTTGCTTTGCTTTGTGACCTTCCCATAAAATTCACCATTACAATAAAAATGAGAAAATGAAAAAGGAAATTTCTCTTGAATATCACGTTTGTAGCCACAATTGTTTCTAAGCAAGAGGACAATAAAGGAGGCACAAACATAACCCAGTGCAACCTTTGTAATTCCTGCTTTCCAGGTTAGCCAGGGTCCTGTTCAGCTACTTGTGTCAACTAAAGGTGCCTCAGAGCAGCTTCGCCTGCAGTTCCTCCTTATGGTGTGGAACATCATTCTCACACTCTTTGCGAGGCAGGGAAGCAAAGAAGAAACACAACAGTTCAAAGTCCACTGGCCACAACAATGTCCTGCCCTTGGATTCAAGCTCAAGTCCCCCAGCCCAACATCACAGTAGGTGCTGAAAGCAGAGTAGTAACTCTACAGTCGAGTCATGTCTGTATACTTCTGGTGGCTTACGGCATCAGAGAAAAGGTTTGTGTGGGGTTTCATCGGAGAATTCTGGTCTGCTTTTTGCTCAGTCAGCCGTTTAGTTTATAGTGGTGGATGAATGGTAGATGTGTGATGCATGACTGTTTCTCGTCTCTTCTTGAGATGTGAGCATGCCTGCGGGAGGAGAGAGGGCTATCAGTTAGCTAGGTAAGATGTCAGTCAGCCAGCCTGCCAGGAGTAAAGCAGAAGAAATGCCAGATGTGGATTCACAAAGACCAAAAAAAGTGTCTTTCAACTTCATGACTTAAAGCTTTAGAAAAGATGATTCTGTGGTAAGTGTATAGTGATGCAGATATTCACTGTCTGTAGCATAGCGTGCAGGAACTGGGAGAAAGGGTGTTGTCCTGGTCTTCTGTCAGACTGCATTACAACTTAGCCTGAGGCCTTAAAACCTACGGACAGCAGATATCATTTAAGAGCTAACTTGGAAGTTAAACTTCTGAACTTGCCCAGCTTGTGTTAAGAATTAGTCTAACACAAAGCCCAAGGCTGTGAGAACAAGCAAGTGCACTATTTCTATTTGTCTCTCACCATCAAGAAGAGTTTAGCCTTATAATCTTATTTAAAGTGTTGCCTATGACTACCCATGTGTTTAACAAGATCATCACACTGTAGATTCTAAATCAAATAGCATCCAACATATTTACCACGGTGCCTGTCTCTCATGACTAATAGTGTATCCCCTTAAAATTCAATACACGATCAGGCAAATCAAGAGCACTACCAGAAACAAGAAGAAAATGAGGAATAAGGAACATTCTGTAAAAGGAATATATTTAAATGCAAACCCCAAAGCAGTCCTTACAAAATAAGCACTGTAGCTTCATAACCAGTAAATGAAGAAAATGAAGGCAGTGAAATCCAGTTTTGTAAAGACCTAATTAGGGTGAGCAGTAGGATTGTTTGGCTCACCTCTGGGATTTTTGAGTGCCTCCTGGATTTATAAAAAGGCCCACAATGAATATGAAATAGTGAAGAAGAAGGAATGTTTTCTTAGGAGAATGATTGTCATGTTTTTTTTAATTCTGAAAACTCCCTAAGCTCTTCAATGCTAGAACCTAGTAAGACATGTCAGAAGGAGGTTTACTGTATATTTAATATCTCTGTATGTCCTTGATAGAGGATTTGCCGCTGACTATGCTAAGAAAATGGGTAACGTATTCAGTAGGCCCTGGCTTTTAACCAGGATTATTACCTTGTTTTACGTCTTCTGTATTAATAGATTTTTATATTTTTTTAAGTGAAACCTTTTGTAAATTTCACATCCAGTAAACTTCCAATATGGAATAGTTCTTCCAGCAGAAAAACTGCTTACCTTTCCTCATAGTAGGAAAATTAAGAACTTCATGGGAACGATGCCAGGTTATCCTGGATGATGGAAAGTGTTAGGCATTTGCTACAATATGTCTAATCATGTTTTATGGTTATATTTTGCATGCCTATGCTGTATGGTAATTTAAAAGCTTCTAAAGAGTTTAAAATACAGAATACAAGCTCTGAGTTTGAAATCTACTGCAGAGTATCTTTAAGACCTTTCTGTTATTATTTCCACCATGTGGAAGGTGCAGGATGTACATGAGCTAGGCAGAACTACAGATGTCTCAAAAGTTACACTCTTAGGTGCGTAGCTCCAAAAACACTGGATGGATAGGAATAAGTGTGAAAACAGCTAGTTTACAGCAGACTTTAATTAACTACATGTAAGGATTTCAAAAGCTCCTGAGTGTACATAATAACACTATGATTATGTGACTTGAAAATACACTTAAAAAAAAGGTTTAGGTGCTTCAAAAAAAAATCTGGAGGAATTATTTCACCAAGAATGCCTAATTGAAATTGCAGGAGGCTTAAAATGGTAGTTCCCTTTCCATTCATCTCAGGAAAGCCAGTGATAAACACTGATGTCTGTGTTAGTATTGCTAACTTCAAGCTTTCAAAATTCATGAGTCAGCCCAAAAGAAGTTTTATCATTGACCTAAAAATCATTAGGTTAAATAAAGGTGAGTGGCTCATCCATCCTTTTCCATCTCCCCCTCTGTAAACTCTTGTTTGTTTTCAGGAGCTCTTTTCCTAACTCTTGAGACCAGAAAGCTCTGCATTCTTTAAACAAAAACTAGGAAGTCTCTTGGCACCCCATTAAGCTTCAGTCACAGGAATCAGGAAAAAAACACTGTATACTGTAGCTTTTGTTAATAAAACAGTTACTGTTCAATCCCATGTACAAACACAGACTGGGGGGAGAATGGATTGAGAGCAGCCCTGATGAGAAGGACTCGGGGGTGTTGGCGGATGAGAAGCTCAAGCTGAGCTGGCTATGTGCACTCACAGCCCAGAAGGCCAACCGCATCCTGGCCTGCATCAAAAGAAGTGTGGTCAAGGGAGGTGCTTCTGTCCCTTGCCTCCACTCTCGTGAGACCCCACCTGGAATACTGTGTCCAGCTCTGAAGCCCCCAACATAAGAAGGACATGGACCTGTTGGAGCAGGTCCAGAGGAGGGCCACGAAGACGATCCGAGGATTAGAGCACCTCTGCTGTGAAGACAGTCTCAGAGAGTTGGGGTTGTTCAGCCTGGAGAAGAGAAGGCTCTGGGGATACCTTATAGCAGCTTTCCAGTATCTGAAAGGAGCCTACAGGAAAGCTGGAGAGGGACTTTTTACAAAGGCATGCAGTGATAGGACAGGGGGTAATAGCTTCAAGCTGGAAGAGGGTAGATTTAGATTAGATCTCAGGAAGAAATTTTTCACTGTGAGGGTGGTGAGGCACTGGAACAGGTTGCCTAGGGAAGTTGTGGAGGCCCCATCCCTGGAAATGTTCAAGGCCAGGTTGGATGAGGCTTTGAGCAATCTGGCCTAGTGGGAGGTGTCCTTGCCCATAGCAAGGGGGTTGGAACTAAATAATCTTTAAGGTCCCTCCCAACCTAAACCATTCTATGATTCTATGATTCTATTTCAATTTTGATATGGGAATGAAAAGATCTCATGACTGTGAATGTTCCGTTTCATACCATGAATAAAAGCGGTTTGACAGATTCCAACATTCATTCTCCCCCTTTCAAAAAGAGTGTCAGAATAGTACCTGAAATGTAGGAAGTTCTTCTAAAGTCAAAGGGAGGGATCATATGTTGCACTTATACTCACATTAAGAACATCTGCAGCTACTCTCACTAATTTTTCAGTTTTGATGGAAAAAGAGGGAATTATTATGGACTTTGCAAACATTCCTCCATCTCTTCAGTTAATATATTATGTTAATATAATTTTGACATTTCTCTTATCCACTTTTTCATTAGCATATGCAAGAAGAGTTAGTGAATTCAGTTCAGCCTAGACATCACAGAAATTGTGACTGCAATAATTAGCCAGATGATCCAAGACCTAACAGCCCAAAGAGTCAACTCTCTTAGCTATTAAAATGATTTACAAAGGCACGGAATGAGACACATTGGAGGAACACTTGAGAAAATTTGTCCTATCATTGCTAGTTAAATAAACGCTTCTATCTTTTATCCTGATTATTTTAAAAAATAAAAATTAAATTGTAGAGGGAGTATCTGGGGTTGTTATTTTTGTTCCTTTTCATTATTTGCCTGTGGACAGTAGTATATTCCTTCATCAAGTGGATCTGGTGGTTAGGAGGTTTCATTCATCATAGACATGCTGATGAAGGGGGCAGCTAATTTAGTGCCAGCAGACACAGATAAGGCTAAGGTACTCAACGCTCACTCTGCCTTGGTTTTTGCCAACAAAGTTTCCCAGGCCTTTGCTCCTGTAGAAGGACTAGAAGAGCTTCCAGCAGTGGAAGATTACTGAGTCAGGTGTCCCTTGAGAAATCTCTATGGGACACTGAGGTTGCTGAGAGCTCTGGTTAATGACATTATGCAGCTACTCTCAATCATTCTTGAAAGACTGGAGGTCGGGGAATGTCCCAATGACCAAAGAAAGGCAGATGTTCTACCCAGATTCACAAGACTGAGAAAATAATCAAAGAAACTTCTGGCCAGTCAACCTCACCTCAGTCCTTGGAGAAATTATCTAGCAAATCCTCTTGGAAGCCACTTCTGGGCTCATGAAGTAGAGGGAGATAGTTGGGAATAGCTAGCATGGATTGAACAGGATAAGCCATGCCTGACCAAACTGACGACTGTCTTCTATGATGAAATGACTAGATCTGTGAACTAAGGGAAGGCAGTGGATATTGGCTGCTTTCGTTTTAGCACAGCTTTAGGCACAGTGTCTAAATCAGGACATTTGTAGTTTAGAGAGGTGAACTACCAAACAGCTGGATTGTCTAGGCTCAACAGAGAGTGGTTTATGGTTGGTACTGTACCTGCAGGCTGGTTACAAGTGGAGCACCTGAGGGGTCTATACTGGGACCTCTCCTGTTCAATATCCTGTTCAATATCCTGTTTAATTATCAATGACCTGTAGGAGCAGATGGAGTGCACTCTCACCAAGTTTGCAGATGACACCAAACTGGGGGGTGCAGTCAATGTGCTCAAAGGCAGAGTTGCCTTTCAGAGGGACCTAGACAGGCTGGAGAAATGGCCAATAAGGAACTAATGAAGGACAAATGCAAGGTCCTGTACCTTGGACAGACTAACCCCCTGCAACAGTATGGCCTGGGGACTGACCAGCTGGGGAGTGGATCTGCTGAACAGGATCTGGAGGTGCTGGTGGACAGTGGGCTAAACAAGAGCCAGCCGTGTGCCCTGACAGCAAGGCAGGCTAGCGGCATCCTGGGCTCTGCTAAGTGGAGTATAGCAAGGGTTTCACTGAAAGTGATTGTTTAATTCGCACTTGTTAGACCATATCAGGAATCCTATATCCCAGTTTGAGAACCCCAGTACAAGAAAGACATTGATAAAGTGGAGCAAAAAAACAGGTTGTCCAGTGAGGCTGTGGGATCTCTAACTCTGGAGGTTTTTTGAGGATTGGACTGGACTGGACTAAATGTTAAGCAACCTGGTGTGACCTCAGAGCTGACCCTGCTTTGAGCAAGATTGGAATATCTGACTCTTTGAGATCCCTTCCAGCCAGATTGATTCTATGGTTGCTTTTATATTTATTTTCTGACCAATATTAAACACAATTTTTGCAAGCAATTCCCTGGGTTAATGGCAACGCATACCAGTGATATGGATAAGAGCTGGTGTGCATTGCAGTTCTTTACCCAAACTGTCAGACAGGAATAAAAATTTTATGGGAAAAAGCAAATTTTGAATGATTTCTTTTCCCTTCCTCTGGGTTCACAAAATTATCCTCTCCAGAAAGTCGCCTGTCCAAAATGTGCTTTGGCTTCTTTCCTTCTGAGCAATTCTTCTCGTGATTAAAACATGTTTCTTTTGCTCTACATTCATTTTCAGCTCATCTTTACCCACAAATGGACTTTTCCTGGTTTTTCTATTCATTTTTTTAAAATGAAGCTTTCATGTGTTTTTGAGTCAAATAGTAATCCAAAAATTGGGTGTTGGGGTCTTTTGTTTTTATGAACAGTCCTAAGTAATGTATAAACTACCTATCTATTATTTAAAAGTAATAGTATATCTGTTATATATACATATTTTTATATATATTATATATACTTCTAGTATATCACATTAATATATTAACACAGAAATAACAGTTGATGTATTTTATATACATTCATTATTATATTTATATATGCACATTATATTACTATACTTACTACCATTCTCCATAGTAGCTGATATTGACCTAAAACTGGTTGTTTCCTTGTTTGTTTGAAGAAGGAATAAGTGGCAAAACTACAGACTGAATACCTTAAGGAAAATTTAAATCTAGTGAACTGTTGAAATCGTGATACCTCAGAATTCATATTTGTGTCAAAAAGGCAGGGGTTTGATATTTTGGATCAAAAATGTTTTTGTAGTAACCATTCAAATATAACTATTTAGTCCAAAAATAAAATAAAAGCTTTACCTATCTCAAAGCAATTTATTTTTACAAGCTTTATGAACAATTTTAAAAATGTTCTTGAGACAATGAACAAAAAACCCCTTAGTATTTTTTATTTTCTAGTGAACTAAAAAAGCAATTATTTACACGTATTTGCTGAAGTAATTATCCTGAGAAACATTTGTTTCAGGCTGTAACTTGTTTTATGTCTTCATTGTTCCAAGACATTGCAATGTGGATTTTTTCTGTACTGGAGGGAAGTTTATGATACTGAAAACTGTGTAAATTAAAAGGAAGAACCAAAGTGTCACCAAAACCTTTTTTTTTTTCCCTTCTTCCTTGTCTGTTACTGTGATAGGTTTGTGTTTGTCTTTGTATGCACGTTTAAACACAAGTGTTTTCTTATTTCTTCCTCCACCTTTTGTTAGCGTGTTATCTGAGGTATGAGGATACCATTACTTTGAAAAATCAACTGCAGATGGATTACATTGAGCTCAAAGTATAACTTCAGTTCCTAGTTCTATTAACAGAAACGGGAAGTTTCCAGTCTCTGATGTTTGTACAAGACAGGAGGAATCCTGTGTGTTGTTGTTAAAAAAAAACTAATGCTGAAAATAATTCAGACTTAAGGAGCAGGGTGTATACACAATGGTCCAAGCAGTGAATGTACAAGGTAGGATTTGAGACTTTGATGGATGGGAGGAGAAGCAGGGGTGAAATCTGATATTCTCCTTTTCTGGAAAAATAAAGTAGCAGAAAAGAAAGTGTGCCAAGGTGGACAAAGGAATGGACCCTTACACCAAGTTCATCCAAAATGTCCAGAAAATTTTAATCAGGATCATTTTCAGGCAGTGTGTCTCTCTCTCAAAGCAGTTATTTTTTCCAGGAGTACAAACACAAAGAAATCATCAGTGGGACAATTTTATACCCTCATTCAGCAAGTCCACAGTGAGGCCTTTGCACAAATTGCCCTGAAAATATCAGTCAAGAGAAGAAAAGGATGATCGCTTAAGAGCAATAGCGTTGATGTGCCATCTGGAAAAGGAAATTTTGAAAGAGGAGGAGAAAAAGAGCTTTGAAAATACAAAAAGTCCTGCTGCCACAATGGATAAGTACAAACCCAGTGCTACCAGAAAGTATGTTCACTTTTAGCTTCCATAAAGCTGGAAGAGTTTCTCTGATGCCTAAGACTCCTTCCCTGAATGAAGGGCAAGGGACTTTGTTCACAAGTGGATACTAGAGGAAAAGCAACTAGAGCAACATCAGCAAGAAGCTTAACTGCACATTCAAAGAACACGTGAAATCCTTAATTGTGAAATTCATGAAGTGGCAACTTTGAGATGCAGATCAATCAAAGGCAGGATTGATACAAGGGCAGATATAGATCCCTCCATCTATTTGTTCACTGGACAGTATGTGTATATTGCATTTTGTCGCAACTGTTTCTAAGCCCAGGACCCTTATGATTTACTGGCAGAAGCTACACCATGTCAGCTGAAATGGAGTCTTCCTCTGCCAATAGAATCTTCATCGCGTTTCTTTTAGCAAATTCTCTCCTTGCGTATCTGACAGGTTATTCTGCAACTAATTTCTTTAAAAAAAAAATAATCAGTTTTCTTTTTTGAGTCAGATATGCTCTATTTTCTGCAATATTTAAGAGCATTATTAGAATGCTAATGAGTTCTTTCATATCAGCAGTGACACAAAATACCTTTGTGTAAGTTGATCATTTACTGATTTCTTCTGACTTGACTGGAAAGCCAAGTGTGCGTCTTATCACTGGTAGTATTGCTGAAGAAACAATTAAGAATCCAGACCGCCTTTCTAAAACTGAACACTGCAAACACACCCAGATTGTATGTTTAACCCTGTAACTCAGAACAGCAGGCAGGCAGGTGAGAGACTAAATAAGATTAATAGACCGCAGCTTTGGTTAATCTATTGCAGTGTTGGTGGGAGGTGGAGAGGGAGGGGCAGCTGTACCTTAGCAGTCAAATGCACTTCCAGTGCTGTGTGTTAGATATACAGATATTTCAGATGACAAAGTGGAGGGAAGTGCTCTGCATCAGTGACCTCTTTTAGGGACACATGGTTTGTGAAGGAACTTCTACTGAAAAAATGAACACGAAGATAAAAATAAGTACTCATCATATTTCTCCCCTCTGGTTTCTTCTGTTGTATTGCTTGGGAGTCATCACCAACTTCTGTATCTTCATATGGCAAAATCAGAAGCACTGTCAACTTGGCTTGATGTTAATGGGCCGCTTACTGTGTGCACCACAGGTAGCTGTAAGGACTATATATTTTGACTCATGATTCAATCTAACCTTGCTCTAATAGTGCCAAGATAATATTCTATAAAAATTTAATAAGTTATAATGAGTAAGTAAAACTTATGAGGCACGGTTATGGCATATTTTTTGTAATGCTGAGATTTTCTTTTCTGCAGGCCTAATACATTAAATAAATGGCTATTCATTTGAAAGTGTCAGAGATAACTAACAGCAGATGCTCATTTGAGCATCTTCTCATTTTGCCCATGTGCAAAGCAATGATGGTTGGTATTTAGTATTTATGAATCTAGGGAACTCTTACTGTGTTAATGTAGTGGTAGTTCTCATAAATTTGTATCTTCAGCACTTAGAACATTTGTATCTTTTGGTGAACATAGTGGTAATGTAACGTGGAAGGCAGTGCAGTCCCAAGTGTTGGATCCTTGAATGAGTGCTGTGATTCTTGGGTGGCCTTCAGCAAACCAGTCCCTCTTCCTCTCCAGGCTGTAGTTGGCAGCCTCTGCTTTTACAGTGGTCTCTGGAAGAAAGGTGCCACACATTAGCTCTGTATTTCTTACTGTCCTGAGAATACCCTCTGTGGTGTTATCCATGTCTTTAGAGCAGCTGGTTGAAAGCAATACTTCCCTCTTATCATACTCTGTCCCTCTTTTGTATTAGACACAACACATGATGGGATAGGATAATTGGGAATTGGGATATAACTACTGTCCAAAGGTTAGAGTTTGTGGCTTCTAGTTTTACTTCAGTTCCAGGCATTGTCTTGGTGATTTGCATAGAGATATCCATTTCCACTTCACAAGGACTCTCAAAAGCTATAATTGTTCTGTCTGCTGCTTGGCTGTCCTGTAAAGAAATACAGAAGGAAAATTTTTTCGCACTGAAGATACATGAAGGTTGTTCCCTTTTTATTCTTCAGGTGGCGCATGTCACCCTGAAAGAGGAATAAGAGGAGGTGAGAATCTAAGTTTGCTTTTTATTTCACGTAAAGTCAATTCCATGAATATTGTCCTTGCAGTCTTCCAAAAGTGTCCCTAGAGGTTCAGATTCCTCTTTACAGGAGGCTAATGTTGCCGTGGAACTTTGACATTGCTGATAAATGATGCTACATAAGGGCAAAGCATTGATTTATTGCCTGCAGTGTTAGATTGAAATTTGTAAGAATGGACTATCTATGGACTTTTATAGACTGTTATTTGTAGCCGTAGTTTTCTGATGGCTGCTTCTGCTAAAAGAGAAAAGCTGATGATGTGAAGGGAAAAGGAAAAGATAATATAACTTGGAAATTCTTAAGTATTGAGGGGCTGGAAAGTGGTGAGACATCGTCAGTCACTTGACCTTCAAGTGAGCAATGGAGGTGTTTATCATATAAAATAAAAGCTCTTTGGGAGAGTTCCAGCAGGGAGATGAGTGGGTCAATTTACTGCTTGGCTCCTGTCTGTCTCTGCTGCATTTCTGCATTCTCCACAGCTCCTAATAACACCAGCCAGGTCCAGACAGAGGGAAGAGTCTCTCTCTTGTCTGAACTTGCATATCTAATTCAATGCTACTACATTAGATCTGAATTCTGCCTTGGTGATAGCCGTTTTATAATACCCCAATCAAAAGCGAGACAGAGCCCCACAATGTTCACACAGTTATTTCCACTGAGCCAAAAAGTGATATTTCCATCATTTATCTTTGAGGTTATAAGACTCATTAAGAAAGTTTTATATTTTTTCTCTTTTATCTCTCTTTACTTTTTATTCTGTATTGGTGCATTAAGAGAGTTAAAATGACACTTTTTTTTTTTTAAACAAGTAGTTTATAAGCACCAATTTGAATCTCATCTAATTAATACAAATATTTTTGAAAAAAATGTTTTTTAGTTTTAAAATATGAAGGTTGATCAAATCATACTGCAATTGTTTATGAAACCATACTACTTACAGTCAACATTGTGTAATCCACACATTGTGGTTTACACAGCTCACATCAAGTATTTGCAAGACATTCATTGTGATTTATTTGAAAATATGGACAAATCCTAAAGACATCTAAAATATTTTGGAAAATTGAGGCATTCATGAATTTAACCAGCCACGAGCAATTTACAAATAGAAATATAGATGAGATCCATCAAACCAGCTATTATCATTCATACACTCCTAATAACAGTCATGATAAGATGTGTTTTGATAAATGATTTCAAGCGTGTTCATTTTTTGGAATTGGATTCTTCTAATTTTAACTTTTTTTTCAATACATTGTCTTTAATAATGAGATTTTTTTGAAGGAGCTAAAAGCAATTCTATGCTTTTAAGGGGAATATAAGGAAAATAATACTTGAGAGTATGTTTCCCAAGAGTGGAACATAAAAAGCATAGAAAAGATAAGGATCCTGAACCGACTTCGATTATTATAAAACTAAGAGAACGTACCTTACTTTAAAACAAATACAAGTATAGAACTGAATATCAGTAATGCCTGTCCTCACAAATCAATTCCTCACATGATGACTAAACCACATCAGTGTACATTCTGAGTTTATAAACACTTTTCCCACAGGTGGTCTCTGGTGTCTACTGAGCTGGTTTACAATGTCAGGAGATGCACCTTGTAGTCGTATCTGTCCAAAAAGAGGTACCCTTGTCATCTAGAAAGTGTCTTTGACTCCCATAAAACACAGATTTCCCAACAAACTAATTACTGGAGTAGGGATTTCTCAAACCAGTTATGATATCAATGCACATGAACGAGTAAGAGTTTTGCTGGAGAAAGAACAGAATAAAGATAAGGGAAGCTGAAGCTGAAAAAAAAGAATCTTTACTGAGTACTCTTACTTTTTCGTGATGTAGTAACACAGCAGGTGTTAGCAAATTCTCCAAAAATATTATATGTTCTTGGTTTCTGACTGAGATTATACATTCCTGTTTCCATGATATACTTTCAAAAAAGCAGAATATATGTGGGTAAAGCACTGCATTTCAGTTGCAGCTCTCCAATAATGGGTATCTGATCTTACTTACTCAGCAATATACAGCTTGTCTAGCCTAAAAGCTCTGTTGTGTGTTTTACACACACGGCAAGATACTGAATAAGATAACAGGTATGCTCTGGTTACCTTACAGCACAAAGGAAGCACAATGCTTGCCTACTCAGAAGTTCTTCCAATGCCTTTCTAAAACCTTGCATTATCAGATCATGGTAGATGCAGACTCAATTTAAAAGGAGGAGCTGAGTAACATCTACCACCTCATGGGCCAGTGAAGTCCGCAGGCAGAGTTCTTGCATCTCTGCCTGTAAAACTAGGCGGAGATAAAGGCTTTGGTGTTATACAGAGCATGCACGCTGATTCTGTCGACGGGGAAGCTGCTATATCTGCTGTTCTTCAGCATCTCTGATGGGCAACATGTACCAGCCTGCTCTGTTGCAGGACCGCAAGGAATGCGATGCCTGCTGGGGAATGCCAGTGCCTGTGCTGCTCAGTGGGAACACACATATGCAGTGGCCGTATGCCAGGGGCTTCAGGGTGCCAGCCTGGACCAGTTGGTGCTACGGCTCTGACTGGACTGCCAGATTCCCAGAAATCACAGAGAAAAGCAGTGAACTGGTAGCAATAATGCAGGCAGAGCAAAGCCCCAGGACTCTAAGCAGAAGCTATGTTCATATCTAGTTTATAATTTATCTTGCTTATTTCCATATGATATCAACGGCAAGAAGGTGGTATCCAGATAGTTTTAATAGATAATTAAGGAAATAGCCTAAATTCACCAGAACCTGATAGACTCTCAAGCAAATTGCCTTACTACTCATTATTTTTGCATCCTTTGTTTTGTTATCTTCTTCCGTACAGTGCTGGAACATGCATTTCCACTGAGAAACGCAATTTTACTATAATCAAAATAATGTACTTGTCCATTTTTGTGCTTGACTCGATTGGAAAGAAAGTCTAAAACTTTATTATTTCCTTGATTCATTTGAATAAAGTCAGAAGACATTATTTTAATAAAGTAGAACTATTCTTTCTGATTTGGGGTTTAATTTGAATATTGTAGGAATATGTCTGGATTAAGTAGGTTTGCTGGGTTAAATTTTAAGCGCATTACCATTTTTTACATAAGGAAATAAAGAGTTGCTTGAAAGACTTGACAGGACCATTTTCTATTGTTTAAGGCACTCAAAATCAAAACGTTTCACAAAGTCATGTTGATGTCACCAAGAATTCTTTTCAGAAAAAATTATGGTGAAGTTGGAATGTTTTATTTTTACATTTCTTCATTGAGGCATTTGACATTCTTCCTTTAGAAATCGTGCTTCTGATTATTATTATTTTTTGTATCCTTAATAATACAGTAATTTTTCTTAAACTGTGTTAAAAATAAAACATCCAAAGTGAGTGAACAGTTTGGTTAGTTACAGTTTTTTTCAGGTTCTGTTCAGAATAAAAAAGAAACTCATATTTACATCATTTTTTGATATATTTTTACTCCTTTCAGTTCCATTTTCTGCCTCACTGAATAAAAATAACTGCTATTATTGAAATGAAAATAATTTATCATTGCTAAATTAAATATTTCAATTAAAATAAACAGCCCATTTCAGTTTTTAGAAAGCCTTTCTTTTCGCAGGAAGGTTTTTGTGTTGGTTTTTGGGTTGGGTTTGGGTTTTTTTTTTCTGTAATGATAACCTCTTCTTTCGTTTCAATGTCCAGATTTTCTGTGAAAAGAGGATTCCATTTTCTAACCAGCATGGTAACTGCTTGTAGAGTACAGACATGTGCTTTGCAGGTACATAAAAATAGCATTTTTTTTTCAGTTGTTACCATTTTATTGTTTCGTTTCAAATTACATGTTGCCATGTCAACATCCTGTCAGGTCCAATGGCAACAACTGGGTGCAGCTTAACACGCAACACATGAGGACAAGGTGTAGAAGAAACGATTAAAATCTGCGCTTTTCTCTTTTAAGGCAGCTACCCACTCACTGTTATTTCTGGTAACAAATGTCAGAAGAGCTTACCGCCCAGCCGGCTCACAGATTGGTGGGTGCTCCTTATTCTCTGTGACTGAAACTAATTTGGGTTCACTCTGTGTTTTCGGAGTCCTCCTTTCATCCCGAAGGGGCAACACAAAAGCCCCGCGCTCAGCGGCCGCCTCCTGCTCCCAGAGTGCGGGTTGTGGGAGCCCGGCTGTGCGGGGGAGCTGCCTTTGCCCCTTCCCGTGAGGAAGTCTGCTGGAGCTGCACAAAGCACCTTGTCGGGGAGAAGCCTTTCCGGAGTAACTTCAAACATTATTTGCCTTCCTTCATTTTATATAGACAGCTTGTGCTTCCTCAGATACCCTTCCCACCACTGAAAACTAAAGCAAACTTGCTTTGTGACTTAATACATCAGCTTTTTTAAACATAACCTCTTAAACCTCTGTTAAAGGCACAAATTTCCTGCATTCTGTGACCTGAGCTGCATTATTTTCCATGGTTTGTCTCACCTCCAGGTTACATTTAAATAATTGCCTAGTCAATCAGACCAACCTACTCTAATCTTGTTTCAGTATTATTTTGGCCCATATAATTCATTCAAAGCAAAACAGCTCCCTCATCCCTAGTTTCTAGGAAACCTTTTCTGGTAATTCATATTGACAGCAGTGAGTTGTGACATTTATCGGTGAGGTGAAGCTGACCAGCTGCAGGGCTCCTGACTGATTTACTCAGCCAACAAGCTGCTCACGATTCCAGCCAAGTATTGACTTTTCTTTTCCTTCTCTCCCCTCTAATTGGAGAGAAAATATGGCGGCATTCTTTATTGCTATGTTTTTATTTTTACCAGTTACAGTAAAAAAATAAAAAATGGACCATAGACAATATCTTCCTTTGAAAATTTACTTTCTTAATGCACAAGAATCTCAAATATGTTTCAAGGAAAGACAACCAGCATTGAGTTTAAACTAGTTGAAATATAAAATAAATGAGCAGATTTTATCTAACGTTATTGGAATCATTTACTTCAATAGCAATGAGCTTCAGTCTTGTAAACGACCTGTCTGTAATCAAATGACCTTTGGGATGAAAAACCTCTAACAGTTCAAACTTAACTCATTTTCATTCTTTAAGCCCAGAAGCACACATTATGTTTCAAGTATTCTCAAGGTTTTTGTGGTTTTTTTAAAACCAAGATACTGACCGACGTCAAGGATAGAGAAATTTCAGTATTTCTGTAGTTTCTCCCCACTGCAAAATGAAAGATATCTTTTAGGTCAGGATTGGAATTAATACCCTTTCATTTTTAGTAGCGATAAATAATCCTGAATCCATTTAAGCAGTAGTTGTCCCAACTCCACTTTCATGAGGGAAAATGGAAATTAATATTTCTCTAAGGCAATTTTCATTGATGTCTCCTTTTTTTAAATCTTCAACCTCAAGCATATGTAAAGAACAATAAAATATTTTATCCTGACTATCAAACTGGAAGTTTTCACGTAGTTCTTCACAAAAGTGTGTGAAATTAATGTACCTTTGTATGGTAATTTAATAGCCCATTTTCCTGAGGCTTCACATCTAAGAATCTCAAAATTTTACACTTATTGTTGCAACATTAGCTCAGTTTTTTACTCACACTCTTATAAATCTGAAGTGATTCCAGAGAAGGCTGAAACCCACTGTATTGCAAACTAATAGTAGGTGATGGTTTCACACCATAAAGTCAAATGCCAATGAATAACTAAAAGTACTGAGGCCATCCTGCATAGTCATAAGATCATATTTAACATTAGCATAGTCTAACAGATATAATCCACATCCTGTGTAATCATTAGATGATGTTGATAATTAGCACAACTGGGCTCCCTAATCCCCTCAGACTTTCCGGGTCCAAGGCAAAGGAGTTTCAGCAGAGAAAGAAGCACTTCCCAGAAGGAAGTAACAAGCGGGTAACAAGCTAAGCAGTTTCTCTCACTTTGAGTCCCTTCTTTCTGGACTAACATGTCCAAGCCGCAATCAAACTTTAAGAAAGCAAGAGTATTTCTAGAACTGACATTTTCAAGCACCAGTGAATTAATAAATCATTCATTCTTGGCACTGATATGTTATATCCATAATTGCTCTGCTTGAGGAGGTGACATTTCCAGAAATGGCAGTTCAGCGTGGCAAAGGACACAACACTGCTGGGAAGATAAGTCAAAGGTGACAAGACCATGCAGATGCCAAAGAGCAGGCACTCCTCCGTACATAGGCACTAGACATAACTGAGTTCAAGTGTCGGAGTCTTGATGGCGTCTCAAGTCAACCAACGTCACTAATGCTGTCATCTGATTTCTGTGATATGCATCGCCTGGGATTTACACAAAGGCCATTACAGAAGCCTTTAAACTGGCTGCTGGAAGGCAGCCAGAGTTAGAGCTGAGAATAGCACAAAGGACAGGTAGGGAGGGCAGGTGGGGGAAAGCAGGGGGCAAAATGGTTTGGCATAAACCAGGCAGAAGGGGGTTTCTGATGGGTAGGAAAAACAAATTTTCACCATTACCATAAGAAGTGTGGAATGGAGAAAATATCCACTGGCATAAGTGTTCTCAGTTCATTGTGATGGCAATAGAAAACACAATTTCCTGAAAATTTTGCTAGAACTATTAAACTAGTTGTCACACTAGGGATCACCAAACTCAAAGTGATCGCAGAAGTTAATCCATAGATATCAAGCATGTGTAAGTGTGTACATTACATGTACCATCCTGCTTGTTATATAAGCCTGTAGAAACTAAGACATATGTACCTGAGCTCAGCCATTTTTTGCAGTATAAAGAGGTTATGTCTTATTGTGTTCATATAGACAATGCAGGTATGTTTGAAAAACGTATGTACTTCCAGAGATGGACTCAGTAAAAGAGTACATTTTCAATCTGTGCTTACAGCAGGTCCTTTAACAAGAAAATATATTAAGTTGCCTTTTTGAAGTGTTGTGGCTTCTTCAAACATAGCTGTGAAAAACGCCTTTTGTCATTCCTCCCCAGCGCATTATGTTGTGACAAGGCAGTCGTGTTGCATAACGTGATGTGACTGATACCAAATGGCATGTGAAAGATTTGATCTCTTTCCCTTTTAGTGCGAGGATCCTGAGCTTCGAGTGGCTGGACTTTGGAGGGTCTTTTCTTTCTCTTTAAACAGAGGGAACAAAGGAACACTCTGTTTGAAAGTCCTTCCATAAAAGCTGCACTTAGAAATATTGCTAATGTTTAGTTTACATCTGTTAGCTGAAAAGTATCTACCTTTGAAATACACACATTCTCACCGGCTGCCTCTTTCCACTGTCTCATTGAGAGCAGATTTTTATTAGGGCCTATAAAACAGGCTTTGAGAAACTTAAGCATGTAATCCTGTATGGCTCATGGCATCACATGGCGAGGTGCATACTGTGTCGTCGGTGACCCACTGGCTTGACCCAGTTACCGCTCTGCGCAGAGAGCAGCAGGAGAGAAGGCGGACGGAGGGCACTGGGAAGGCACGAGGAGAGGGAGGGCACAGCAGGGGCGTAGGAGGCTGCAAAGCAGGGGTCCGTCCCCTCTGCCACCATGTATTTTTGAAACTGTTGCTGTTTTGGATCCCCTGAGTCCCGTGTGTTAAGAGAGATGCACCCTTTCAGAAGTACACCGAGGAATTATTTCATCCGCCAAAAATTAATCCACCACAATTTAATCCAATGGCAGTGTAATTCAACTGCTTTTAATAGAGTTATCCCAGGGATAGCATTGGCCCATCAGTGTAATTGCTGTGGGTTAAGTGGCCTCAGAAACCAGGTTAACTGGAGATTTAATGCCTAAAAAAGACTGTTTTACAAAGAGGAGTTTAAAAAATAAAACAGACTAGTCTTTCAGTTAAAGACTCCCAACCAACCCAACACCTCCCTCCCCTGAAAAGTGAATCTTCACTGTATTTTACTGATCTGACTGAAACTATTTTCATACTCGCAGATCAGCAGAAGCAGATCAGGAATGCTGTGTAAGAAAAAAGGAAAACAGTGCATATACAAAAAAAAAAAAAAAAAAAAAAAAAAAAAAAGCAAACACTCAAGAAACATTAAAGCAGTTTCATATTTATATATAAAAATAAATAACGTGCATTTGATGAATAAAAATGTACAGTATAGTCATAATATTTGCCAAACCCCTCCCTGAAATTTAACGAACCAATCCAAACAATGACAGTATCTTTGGTTACATGTTAATACTATCAGTGACACACATTTTTAGTCACAAACTTCGACATGAGCAAATAGCAAAAGTAGCTTTTAAAAACCACTCATCAGAGGGAAAGTGAAACAACTCCAAACATCCAACTTAATGTCAAATATGTCAGTATGTCAACCTCATAACAGGATTGTATCTAAAATGAGATGTTCTGAACTGACAAGCTAATAGATATGCCGTTTCTTTAATACACTTTCATAACTCTGGAAAGTGAGGTCATTTTTGTTTTTTCTCTCACCAAAACTCATGAAGTAGACTCCAAGAGGGTATTAAGGACCTAAATTACACTGTCGTAGAAAGGCTGGGTTTGTTTTCCTGGATCAGTCCAAAGCTGTGTCCTGCTCCTGGTAAAACTCAAAAGTTGATGATTCACAAGAGGGGTAAGTGAAACCATGGCCTACATTTCCAAGTGTTTCAGTGAGACAATGGTTATAAATTCAAATTAGCTCTAGGGAAAAGGTCTTTATAACATGCACTAATATATTTTCAGGTTTTCGGCAATATATTTACATCCTGAAGTGTTTTAGCTGTTGCTCAGCTGTCATGCTTTCCTTGTGCTCCCTCAGCAGTCCTGCCTACACCTCACTCCTATCCCAATTTAGTGGTGATCTAAATAACGATGAGTGCAAATATCTGTTTTGAAGGCTGGGATCATCCCAAAAACTGGTAACACTCTATACTGTCTTAGAGTATTCTGCCTGGGAATAGCACATCTAGCACTCTGGCACATCCCTTTCCCAAATGTGTTCAACTTCATGTAAGTCTTACTCCTGGACTGAGATCTAGGAACCAGTATTGGTCCTGTCTCCACAGCAATCCAGTCTATTGAGGGCAGACTCCATTTGTTTGAGGCTCTGAGGATCCATGACTCATTCATTGTCCAAGTATTATACGACACTCGAACAGCAAAATCAAACTGGACGGAGTCCTTATACTGAGAATTAATAGTAGCCAGGACATACAAACATTATCTACAATGGCTAGGAACAAAAAGAGAGAAGGTTTATATAAGTCCTGTTAAGTATGTAAATGCTGTAAAACCATGCATATTCTGTGTGTGTGTCCACTCGTTCAGGAATGAGAGGACTTTCCCTTTTGGACAGTGACAAATGAAAAGCTGTTTCTTGTGAAGAAAAACTGGAAAGCACTGAAACTGTTTGTAGATTCAAATGTACTGCAGGGTCAAATAGGCTTGAGTTTCCCTAATCTCTTTGGTTGAAGATTAACTAAAGGCCAATTGTGTACCTATTTGGAAGCCGTGTATTTATTTGGAATATTAACTGAGTCTTAAGACAGGAAGAATAAAGAGTGCCTTCATTCAAACATAATAAAGCTTAGCTGTTCAATATTCATATCACTTAACAAAACTAGAATTATATAGCAGGGCCTTGACTGATTGCAAAGTGTACAATTGCAGCATGAATAACATTGTCAAAATGGAGCTCCAAAACAGGACACCAGAGAGGATGATCGAGTTAGAATGTAAATATCACAAAGAGACAATTATGTCGCAGTGTTTCCCAGACATTATAATTCATGAGTTTGATTCAATTAAAATTATTTCAGAGCTTTCTAAGTGCAAAAAAGGGCACTCAAGGCCAGTAAAACTATGAAAATTGGCTTCACAGATGGCTGGTTTGTTCTATAAGAAAGCAGGAGGTCTACGGAAAACTTCCAAAATGACCTCCTGGTAAGTCAAAATTTGCAGAGTTGATGACAAGGTGAAGAGGACAATCATACAAATTAGTGCCAGGAAGCTGGCTAGGGAAAAGAATCATTCATTTGAACCACTAGTTCTTTCTCAGATTCTCAACAAATTAGTATTTCTGCAGAAAAATACTCACATTTCAAAGCTATGTCTTCTAGGGATAGACTCATCTGTGGTTTCCTGCCCAATGCATCACATTTTAGACACCAAAGAGCAGATTTTGGTCACATGGTTTCATAGATAATGAAGTAAATAAGAAGTACTTTACAGTTGAATGATATCAGTGAAAATCTTGTCTAAAAAGAACAGACAAACTTTAAGAGTGGATTCCATGATTAAAATCCCTCCAAAGTGCACTAAGCATTCATCCAAGAGATGGGCAGCAAACTGAATTCCATATAGGGTCTGAGTGGTGGTGGTTTTTTTAAGGGGGGGAACAGGATTTTTTTTTCTTTTATATGAGTCCTGACAGCTTACAGTTTGTTTTAGAGGGTGACTAAATACTCTGCTGAAATTCTGTGGATAACAGAAGAGCAACCAACATCATCTACGTGGATTTGTGCAAAGCATTTGACGCTGTCCCACATGACATCTTTGTCCCTAAATTGGAGACACACAGATTTGACGGATGGACCACTCAGTGGGCAAGGAATTGTCTCGATGGTCACACTCAAAGAGTTGCAGTCAACAGCTCAGTTCGCAAGTGAACACCAGTGATAAGTGGCGTTCCTCAGGGGCTGGTATTGGGACCAGCACTGTTTAACATCTACCAGCAACAGGGACAGTGGTTTCCCTCAGCAGGTTTACCGATAACACCAAGCTGTGTGGTGTGGTCGACGCACTGGAGGGAAAAGATGCCATCCAGAGGGACCTTGACAGGCTTGAGGGGTGGACCCATGTGAACATCATGGAGTTCAACAAGGCCAAGTGCAAGGTCCTGCACATTAGTCAGGGCAATCCCAAGCACAAATGCAGGATGGGTGGAAAACAGATTGAAAGCAGCCCTGAGGAGAAGGACTTGGGGGTGTTGGTTGATGAGAAGCTCAACATGAGCCAGCAATGTGTGATCGCAGCCCAGAAAGCCAACCGCATCCTGGGCTGCATCAAAAGAAGCATGGGCAGCCGGTCAAGGGAGGTGATTCTGCCTCTCTACTCTTCTCTGGTGAGACCCCAGCTGGAGTCTTGCATCCAGCTCTGGAACACCCAACGTAAGAAGGACATGGACCTGTTGGAGTGAGTCCACAGGAGGGTTGCAAAGCTGATCAGAGGGCTGGAGCACCTCTGCTATGAAGACAGGCTGAGAGAGTTGGGGTTGTTCAGCCTGGAGAAGAGAAGGTTCCAGGGAGATCTTATAGGAGCCTTCCAGTACCTAAAGGGGGCCTACAGGAAAGATGGTGAGGGACTCTTTATCGGGGAGTACAGTGATAGGATGAGGGGTGACAGTTTTAAACTGAAAGGGCGTAGATTTAGATTAGATATTAAGAAGAAATTCTTTACTCTGAGGGTGATGAGGCACTGGAACTGGTTGCCCAGGGAAATTATGGATGCCCCATCCCTAGAAGTGTTCAAGGCGAGGTTGGATGGGGCTTTGAGCAATCTGGTCTAGTGGGAGGTGTCCCTGCCCATGGCAGGGGGGGTTGGAACTAGATGATCTTTAAGGTCCCTTCCAGCCCAAACCATTCTAGGATTCTGTGATTCTGTGATCAGCGCTTGATTGACAGTCTTAAAGTTGTTGTCATTGTGTTTTGGGATTTTCCAGGAAAATAGTTGCCCACTAAATGCAAAATACAACTACAAGGTTTATACCATCAGTATTTGAACATTCAAGCTACATAAAGGAAACAGTTCTTATGTCTGTAGAGGTATATAAATACATATATTTATATAAATACATATTTGCATATATATATACAAATGTATGCATATGTGTGATTGTTAACATTATCAGAGAAGAGACATTGCATATATGACACTTATCTGCCAGGATGTCAGGATAGGGCTGTGTCACTCAGTTGCCCAAGTTGCTCTCTAACTGTTGAAACAGGTGCAAGGCAGGTTGCCATTTATAGTGTTTAATGTGTTTCCTGTAAACGTGCAGGAAATATTTGTTTGAAGTTCTGAAGGAAACAGTATTGATGTTCACAGGGATGCGACAAACTACTTGATGAAAGAAATCATTTTCAAGAAAAAGTCCTATGGGAGAAAGAGACCCTGTTTATTTACACGAAGATCAAAGCAACTTTCATACGAATTGATGCTAAATATTTAGTACTTGAGTGACTAGCAAAGAACACTCTAAACTTCTAAAGGAAAGAATAAAAAATAGGAGACAAATCCTGATATATAAATATATATAGGGTCTGTTGGCAAAAACTTTTTTTATTATTTGCATTACAGTAGTGTCTAGGGTCCAACTTGAGATCAGACACCCACTCTGTCATACTGTTTACAAACACTTAGTAAAATACAGTCTCTTTTCTGACAAGCTTATCATGTCAACAGGCAAAGGTCAAGAAGGAGAACAAATTCAGATTCAGTGTGTAGGAATTTCTCTTATAACCTCAAAAAATGTACTTTAAATAAAATTGCCATGAATTAATCCAAGCACAATTTCAGTGGAAATTACTGCATATGTCAGGCAAACCAAATATGAACAAAAGATACCATATATTAATTTCTTATCATGAAAACTTTCCTTAGCTTCACTATCTGTATTCTTGTCTTCTCCTTCATCCAAACCAAATTTAACTACAAAAGTCAAAATCAAATCCAAGTTGTCCTTACACAATAACACAGTATCACAATGACAGAGGACATTCAGTCACAGACTAATCAAGCACTAAAGTGATGGGAAAAGTGAGGAATTTCTCCTTGATGTCCATAAGTAGAGTCCAGGAGTAGACATCCATCCACCAGAGGAAACTCTCTGTGTGGGTTTCCAGCAACCTCAACCTGATGCAAAATAGCTGCCTTCAGCTGGCAAGGATCTCAATCTCTCTCCTTAAAGATGAGTCTTGACGTTTGAGGATGAACTGTGCCAAAATAGATGAATATATCTGACTGCCAGCTTTTCTGTAGCTGGGGAGGGACAGGGCTGAGAAATAGGCCAGTGGCATGTATTTCCGACCTTCTTCCTAGACTCTAGCTGCAGATCCCTAACCCTGCAAGACCTCCCCCTAGAAATCAGCACAATGCTAATGCACATTAGTGACTCTGGGACCATGGTTAATCTGGAGGTAGGCTAAATTCACACTTCCTCAATTCATAAAAACTTTGTCCTCCTATGTGTGATGTACTACTTTTCACTGTATGCTCCTGAATAGTCCTCATTTCTTTAATACTTTTCCCAGTAGCACATTAAGTGCGCCTTTACCATCTGTCACATGCCGTTTGTTCTCTCTCTTGTACTTTATTACTACGCATCTAAAATAGCACAGAAAGAGTAGGAAGAGTAGGGCAGTTGGCTGCTTGGAGTAAATAAAGAGAAAAATTGAAAACAACCTGTAACAGACATTCATGAAAAAATCTTATTTACATCCTATTCCTTCACATGTTCAAAGTAGGTTCTTCAAGCTACAGTCACTGGTATGGTATTCATTACTCTATATTTATTTTTTTTTAAAAGAGGCATGATTTTATTTTAAACTTAAATAGTGAAGATTTTTCTCTCTCTCTAAGGTTTTATAATAAGCATGCTATAATGAGAACTAGACTATGTCAAAGAAACTAAAAAGTACAATTGCTTTAAATTCTTAACATTGGGGAACCAGTGAAAAATCTAAAAAAACCACGGTATACTAAGCCTTGGAGACAATTTCAGGCACTGAGCTATAGTGAGCTCAGGAGAATTGACTCCCTTTCCTCCTTTGTAGTATCTAATGGAGATCACGTGCTCCCTGGCACTAGCAGCTATAGACCAGCAAAGTGTCTGCATTAATTCTCTGGGTGACCTAAGATGGGCTCATTTGCCTGTCAGGGCAGAGCTGGTCCCTGTGGGATACTTGCCTAATTAAATCTGAAAAATCCTGAGCACTGAAGTTCATAGAATCACAGAATCATAGAATGGTTTGGGTTGGAAGGGACCTTTAAAGATCATCTAGTCCAACCCTCCTGCCACGGGCAGAGACATGAAGAAGTTTCCACATCTTCCCTTGGGAGCTCAGACCCATTGATTTCATTGTCAGAAAGATTTCCTTGAAATCAATCCACTTTTTCCCCTTTCCAAAGTTGTCATCCTTTGTTGAGTAACTTTGCACTTTCTGGTAGGTAGTCTAAAGCTTTGCTAATCAGTAGTTCAGCTACATATATTAGAGTTACTTGGTACCTTTTCAAATAAACCTTTTTTGTTTTGTTTTGTTTTAAATAGCAGTTTATTCATGCCAAAATGTTTCACAAAATTGTATGATTTCGACATCATTTTTGATGGTAGGGTTTTTGAGGTCACAGGTGAAATCTGTAGCAACTCTACAGAGAGAAATTAGAAAAATAATCTTTTCACTACACAAATGCATGTTCCTTTTTGGAGAAATATTCATTGTTCTTGTTTTGAATCCAAATTATAACAAAAACTTTAACTGCTGTAATAAAATCGTATTTTCAGTCCTTAGCCAACCTTTATATGTGTGTGTTTGAACAATGGAATTGTGTGCTCAGTTTCTTTTTCATCAGAATTACATGCATAGCAGGACAAATTCTAATGGTCTATCTCTTCTGGGTTTGGTACTATTCAATATTTTCATTAATGACCTGAAAGGAACAGAGGGCAGGCTTATTAAGTTTACATATACCATTTGCTGGGAGGGACTGAAGGAGGACATGACAGAACTCAAGATGATCTTAATAAAGGAGATACGGACAGAAAATATGAAAACATTCAGTAGTAGTAGATGTAAGATGCCGTACTTAGTCAGGATTAATTAACCACATAAATACAGGACAAGGAATAACTGGTTATAAATAGTTCTATGAAAAATAAATGAGGGGTTGTAAGGGGTCACCAGGTGAACATGAGTCAACAGTGTCATGCTGTTGTGTAAAACGCAAATGCCTCAGCATATGTATAGCAGGATGTATAAGAAAGAGTATGACTGGAAGGAAATATGAAGTAATCCCTCTGCTCTTTTCAATGTTTTATTCAGCAGTATGGCCTTAGATGGACTATTGTGTCTAGTTCTGGGCATTACACTTCAATAAACTCATAGATCAATGCAGAGAGTCTATGAGAAAATGAAAAAGAAAGATCAGAGGTTTAAAAATATGGCCTATGGGGAAGACTGAAGGAAATGAGTTGGTTAATTCAGAGTAGAGAAGACCAAAGGATGGAATTTGCTTTAAATAACAGTTAAAAAAACAAAAGGGATGAGATGATTTCTTGAAGTTCTTTTCTGATCCTAGGATTTCATGATTCCTGGCCACTGAAGTAAATCGGACTGTAGTACCGTGGAGCAGAGACACCAGTGAGAAATATATAATACCTTCAATATAAAAAAATAAAAGTATCTCTACCTTTGCAGAGTTCTTATTGTAGGAACTTATGGAGAGAAAAGAGTGCAGTTGAGCCAGAAAGATACATTGTCATTAAGTAGCAGCGTACACTCTATGTAATTCACTGGGTAAGAACATTTTAAAGTCTACTTGTACTGTACCATCTATAAGCTACTTCCACTCCAGAAATATTTCAAGAAAAAGAAAACCTGACCCTTACTGTGAATTTATTGAACTTTGAAATTATAATGTGCCAATATCATCCTTTTCATCAGTGTCCCACCATGAAAAATTTCAGTAAAGAACAGGATTACCTGATATTTCTATTTATTTGCAAATCATCTGGACTTCCCCATCATTGTGAAAATGTCTTGAGATTTTTAATAATCATTTCACAATCAAACAAAGGGCTATTAAAGGTATAGCTTCTATACAAATATAACTTCAGTAAAAGGGATGTATTAGACCTTACAGGAATCTAAATGCTCTGTATTTGTAAAATTCCCACTTTAATGTTTCTGTAAGCACAAAATGAGAAACAAAGATCAGATCCTTTAAAAAAAATCTTGAGTGATTGTGTGCTATATTTCTTAACACACACGTCTATAACATCCTTAAACTGGCTCTGTATTAAATGGTTTACTTTCGAGAACCTCAAAATGGAAAAAGTTAATTGGTGATGAAGCGTCAATGTTTCGAACTGAAAAAAGCATGGGGAAACATCACCGTAAAATGGGGAGCTTACTAAGTATAGCTCTTAAACCCAAAGGAAAAGATACTCATCTTGCTTCATCTGGGAAGAAGGAGCTGCCTAGGGATACTAACTGGACTAAGAGGAAAACTGTTGAGAACAGAAAGCAATGATACAGCGTTTGAGCTCTGCTTTAGAAACAACATGCAGAGACTGCACCATTCCTCAAGCTGCACAGATTCTTCCGTTGCAAACCGTGCTTCTTCCCCAGCTGCCAAAACGGTGAGGAAAATCAGTGAGTTCAAGACATGTGAATCCCCCGGGGAAACTTCTGGAGAAGACAGTAGTTGCTAACACATTTGGACAGAAGAGGACAATACAGACAACTCAAAACAGGGAACAGGGAGACCATAAAATCTAGAAAATTCTGGAAGGTGTGGTCTTTTCTCTCCTCGCCAGAGCAGCTGGGGAGCTATGCTGAACTGAATGTGTTGCACCCAACAAAACCCAGGCGATCTTCCCTGTCCTCAACTTCATTTCTGAAGCACGCAGACTTGGAACCCGGGACAAGGAAAGAATAACCTAGGTTTGTGTGTCACTAACAGGTGCAGTTGAAATCAACTTGAAAATGTGCAAGACTGTCTAAATAGGAAACAATTTCCCCAGCTCAGAAAAATGTTAATAGACACCAGAAACCTTGTGACTTGATAAATAGAACAGGACACCAGATAGCAATAACAAGAAAAGAGTTTCTATTTTAGAAAAAAAAAATTCTTATCAGCCACCCACCATGTGCTATAATTTAAAAGCTTTTGAGCAAAGAGCATTTCTTTACTGCTAACAGGTTTAAAATGTTGCAGTATGTAGACCAAAAAGTCTTGATTAGCTGTGGCAGATGAGTCAGCAGAGAAACAGTTCACAATGCAGTGCAGCCCTTACATTTTGACATATATTGTTAAGGGCTCCCCAAAGTCATTCCAAAAAGGCAAAAGAAAGAAAGAGAGAGAAAAAAAATTAAGTAAGGAAAAAGGAAAAGGGAGGCCTCACATCACGAATTTAACCTTGAAAATATTATAAAGGAAAGGATATGAAAATGGAGACTGTGGCATTCTTCATCCCCATAGATTTTGTGGAGGTTTTAGATTTAGCATATGAAATCTAGTCGTTCCCGTGGCAGGATATCTGTGCATTAGATTCTCCTGATGCACTTTAGGTAGAAAGTTACACTTGTAGCCAGGGAAGGTAGTGACTTAATATTATGTATTGCAGCACAAGCCCTTTTCTGTCTTTATGAGATGAAGAAAATATTCTGTAAATACAGTAACAGGTCTGCAGTAGCGCTGGATGACTACACACTGTGCATCTACCTGCACACTGTGCACTGAGTTGCATATGCCTGAATTCTGAAAGATTACCCTCTTTCTTCTTTGTAGCCTGAGCCTGAAGTGAACAAATAAGTTATGAATAATTAACACTCAAGCCTATTTAAATTTCAAAGGTAGTGGAAGTCTTTCTCTCTAATTTTCTGGATTGGTACACACTGTTTTGATTCCAAAATGTTTGTTAAATCAGAAGAGGTGTGGTTTTTTCCCTGTAGTTTTTGGAATGTGATCAAAGGCTAAGAAGGTATCAGGGTGAGGAAATGTTTTCCAGAAGCCAGGTTTTCACCACTGCGGGTCAAATCACGCTCTTTTTCTAATGTAATCATAAGAATCCTATCTTTCAGTTGCTACTAATATGGCTCAAAACTGACCCAGGAATATAAATAGAAATACTGCTGGATTTAACAGTATACTGTTAAATTCCTATCAGCCATTTCACATCATGAGAGCTTTCTAACCACACTGTTAAATTTTGTACAGTTCTTTACACACTCTTATTTTCACTCGACATATATTTTACTGTCTTGCAATTGTACTACATATAAACATAGAACCATAGGGAGACAGGTAGATAAAAAGTGCAGATGGTGCTAAGAAAAGTCTTTCAGCAGATCTTAAGTCAAACAGTATTCTTCTATGTTTTATATTGCAGCCGTGTGCAATAACTGTAGACCATCACACTGCACAGATGGAAGTGCAAGTTTGAGGGCTATTGAGCATGTGGATTTTCCCAGTGTGTCACAATTACAGAAACATCTGTGCTAAATAACTTCAAGCTGATCCACAGCAAAAATTGGCAATGTTCAATAACTCTCAATATCCATTTTTTCCCCTGTGGTGAGATGGCCTAGTGACTGCAAGTTGGACTATAGCGTAAAACATGTAGCTTCATTATTTCAGGGCCTATTTAGAGATTTCTCCCATGGTATATTACCTACAAAATCCATATGTTTTTCTATACTTAGCTCTATAGAGCCTGTGTTTCAGAGATGCCACATGCCTGCAGCTATCATTGACTTCAATTAGAGGTGTGGATATGCAGGTTCTTTGAAAATCAAGTCCTGTGGGGATACTTTTAATTGATTTTGATTTGCACAGGGAAGGGAAAAAGTCTGGGTGGCATGATCATAAGAGACCAGAAGAGAAACAGAAGCAGTTTGCCTGTAGGAACAAAGATTAAAAACTATGATCACATCACATATATTGTACCATAACAGCATAGAAAACATTCACCGCTTTGTTTCTTTTTTTCTAGTGGAGGCAGGGAAGATAGTATTCCCCTGGAAAACTATTAAAGAGCAGAAAACCTTCCCAAATACCCCCAGTAATATAATCCCATACCCATTAATGTATTCAGACCACACTGCAGTTTAGGAAACTTCACTGTTCCTCATCTATGACTGAGTTGGGACACTGTTTCTCATCCTACATGTTCCTGCAGCATTGGAACCCAGAGGATTTTGTGGATCTAAGTACATTACTCAAATATCGCACATTTCCAATTCTTCATGCACTGTCACAGAATCATTTTTCAGTCCTTGTTGCTTTTATTTATTTTAGCTAGAAAAGCACTCCAATACAGTCACCAGATTTTGCTCATTCCCTCCCAGTATTAGAAATAGAAAGATTCACATATTTCTCAGCTGCCACACAGTGCACAATTTCTGCCTAATGCACATTTTTCCGTGCATTGTCCAATGTCACTTGGGACATTCCAAGTGAAGAATACTCTTCCCCAGAAACTGTGATCATTCTGTAATGTAATAGAGTCAGCAGTAGGTTTCCTTCCCTTATGTCTACTTTGGATTTTATTTTCCTCAATTCCACCCCAATTTCTTCCAAGAATACCATTATTTGACTAAATATTTCCTTAACTGCTTTGATGTTCAGACTCTTGAAGTATTAGCGAACTAGTGACATGCATCTTATCTGACATTCAGCCAACTTAAGCAGTGTTAGTTCTTTCATCTTTATAAACCAGTCTCCAGTTTTGGATAATTACTGCTACCTGTTTTTAAATTCTCCTTAGATAATCTCTGACTTTCTATGTACTAAGCTGCAGTTACTATAATATTTTAACTACCATCACATCTGAACTAGAGAGGAACTATAATCTTCTTGGTTTATGATATGACTCCTCAGAGGGAACAGCCAAAATCATACTGGCTTTTCTGCAGCTTCATCTCTTTGTCAGCTCTTGCATAATTTTTCGCAGTTCAATATATATTCATCCCAGGATGGATGCATAGCTATTTGATGTCTGAATATGGGTCTTCTCCCCTTCTTGTTTCAAACATGTTAAGTTTCTAAGCAGGTATACTGTACAAAAAAAGAAAAAAAGACATATGTGAAAGAGAGATTGTAAAATGGAAAGAATTTATCAGTGTTTTTTCTTCCTAACCACCCATCTATCCCTAGTGCACACCCACCTGAAGTCATCCAACAGCCCCTCTCTCAGAGTTTCTCTCTGCCAACTCTAACAACTGCCAAGTTGTCAAATGATGCTGCTATTGTGTCCCCATAGCAACAAGCTTTCTGGCCTGAGTGACAGTATTTCCATATTGTCAACTGGAAAATGTCCCAAATAACTCTAGGAGCACCTGGAGTTTTCTTGCAATGCAAATATCTTTTTCTTTTGCCCTCCCAATTCTTCATATATTAAAGGGAGGTTATTTATACTCATTGCAACGGATGGTACGATGACAGCTGAGCATTTGAAATTTGCTTTAAAATTCTGTAAATCTGTCCTTTCAGTGGATTTTATGTTCCTTTTGAAACAGCTGTGAATTTTAATGCCATCTTTAAAATAAATTAAAAAAAAATACCGGTAAGTAACATACCAAGATCTTGATAACTGAACAGAGAAAATATGTAATGTATTATGTGACACATTCTTCATGCTTTCAAAGTTGAGGAGAAATGTAAGAGAAATGCAAAAGAACTGATGAAAATGTTTTCCTCGACAAGAAACACATTTCTAACCTATGTATATCTAATATGTTACTCTACTGTATGCTATTACTAATCTTTCAGAGTAACAATGTTTGGATCGTACAGGCTGATTATGCGTATATTAAAAGGGAGGATAGGTGAGAAATAAAAGTGAAATAAATCCCACCTGTCTCAGTGAACTGACTATAATTTACACCCCTGAAAATCTGGCATTCATGTCACCCATCTCCAATTTTAACAGTATTTTTCAGATAGATTATTTAATCTCACTGAATCTTGAAGGTGACTTCCAGTCCATTTATCATGGTAACCTAAGGTCATAAGTGAAAGAATAACTGGGTGCTCTTGAAGCATGTAGAAACTACCTTTATCAACATCATTACAACATTCAGATGACATCACTCTGCCCATGCTAACATGGGCATTAAAGAGAACGGAAGCTAGTTTATTGGTTTTTGGACAAGATGTAAGACTACACAGTGATATTTGAGTGAATGGTGAGGTCAGCCCCAGAATCCTTGCCAAATGCAGTTTGTGTGCCTAGTTCTATTACCCAGGTTACCAGCACAGTTTCAACAAGACACAATTTTTTTCTTCTGAGCTGGACAGTAATACCAGTAATACTACCATATCCTTTTATACGGCTGCTATGCCTCATATCAAGCTTTCAGTAATGACTGACAGCTCACTCTATTAATTACATATTGCTAATTTTGTGGGCTTAAGACTGTCATGGTGCTTAATTAGCAAATGTTTGCAATGTTCTTTAAGAGACATTACTGAATAAAGGATGGAATGTGCAAAATATATCAATGCGAATAACACAAATTCACAAACTAAAAGCTTATTCTGAAAATCAGAATCCCATATATGCAGTTTAGCTATAGACATATGATAAGGACAGAAGGAAAAGTATTTAATAATTTGGTGTAAGCAATGAAACAAATATGAAACAATCAGCAAATTTTTCATCTGAGAATAATGGAGGAAAGAATGAATAAAGTGTATTTCAAGAAAAGAGATCAACTTGCTCGCACATATTAATATAAAAATATAATAATTTTATGGGGCAATCTTGCAGACCCTAAACAATAAACTAAAATGTATTTCATTCACACATTATGTCCTAGCTGATCCAGCTAGTTATGCCTATATTACAGAGAATTATTTTACTGTAAGGGGAAAGCTTTATCTGAGGGCTGCAAAAGCACTGGATGGGGGGAATCATTGGGTTCTACAGATGAGATACTTCCTTAAGCATTATTTCTGTCTGAGTAAATGCAAAGTGCAATTAGCAGCAAAATACCTGAGGTGGTTAGGTTATAGCACAAGTTCAGGACAAAACTTGTCTGCATGACAGTGAAAGGGACAGGGGCTGTAGGTATGGGCAAACTGGCAGGTTGGACAAGGTTGAGATACTGACCACAGGAGCTCAGAGTTGGGAGGCATAACCTAAGGACAGCATGGACCGTGCCCTGGCCTCACAGGTAAGCCTGCCCTCACCCTCACCCAGGTCCACAGCAACAGACTGTGAATCACCAAAGACTCGCAACACCCTATCACAATAGATAGAGTACGGAGGGCTAAAACCTTCTGTTTACCACAGGAAGAACAATGGAGGAATGAACATCATTTATTCTACAGCATTAAACAAATCATCCATAGTATTCCCTGCAAAAATCTCATGCCTGGGCTTTGCTGTTACTACTCCACAACTGTTCTTCTTCTCCCTACTCATCTTTGTGTTTAGAACGCCATCATTTTTACGTTCATGAAAGTAATAGCTTCAAACAGCAGATGGGGTAGTGCTGTACATAATACTGTGTTTTCTGACCTGACTCCTCTAATATTCTCTTTTTCTATACAGCTGGGCTCATATCAGCTCATCCCACTGCCTGCTGAATGGTTGCTGCATTTAAGCTACACAAGGGTTACTATACTTGAGTGTAGTATAGCAAATGCATGGACCAGAATCCCACTGAGGCAGCACATAGCCTGCAGGTACTTATGGTTCATCGGGAAGACCTCAAAGCCTATTTAATGCCAAAGACTAAAGATCTTTATACCTCTTTCTGCCATTTTGCAATTCATTATGGAATCAAAGTCAGAGAATGAAGGCGTTTTTCCTCATGTAGCAAATTAAAAAGTGAACAACCAAGTATCATGTGTTTCTTTATAATACAATATGATTCATGCCTCATCCTTCATGCAAGCCTATAGTTCTATGATTTAGAGCCTGGATAGCTATAAGCCATCCGTGCCATCCATACAGAGTAATCTGCTATACAAGAATTTGTAGGATAAATCCCTTAAGTAAGGGTTCATGGCTATTCAGCCCAAACATCCTACATCTATCTATTTAATCTAGCTAATTTATCTACCTCCGTATTTATAAAACAGCCAGTCACTGGTAGTCAGATGCCACCGGTGTAAATGTAATTTATTGACAAATTGGTTTTGTTGCTGTGACCCTGACAGACACAGTTCTGTTGTTAAAGAAATGTGTGTTTTAAGAAAAGTTATCACTGTGTTGATACATTTTATAAGATTTTACGATCATTCACATTCTGACCTATTATTGTCTTTTTATTTGGACTGGTGTATTTATCTTTGCAAGCAATAGCTTGGAGGGGGGAGGGTAGGAAGGGTAGTACAGCTGAAGAATGCCAGATCATTGCCTGAGCAGCACAGTCTCTCCTGTCGCACAAGATACCCCTTCAGATGATACACTAGTTAGAGGTGTTACTTAAGTAATCAAAAGGTTAATTTGGGAAAAATCTGTGCAGTTTCGTTTCCTTGTTCCCCATTATCCATAGTAACTGTGTAAAACATTTCCAAATTGTGAATGTTTTCTGTGGAACTATACTTCTCATTATTTGCCAGGAATGATTATGCTCATTATGTATCTAGGTTGATATAGAGACAGTTGAGAATGACACTCATAGAAATGAAATATCCACATTTAAGCTCACACATAAGAGCGCTGTTGTTTCAAGAGGACAATTCCTGCTGCTGTTCCTAATAGTTGAAGGTCCTGCTGTGCTACTTTTGTTTCTGCTATGACGGGACAAGTTCTTGCCTGCAGGCGAGACTGAACTTCCAAAATGATCATGTTATTCTCGGTGTCTAGTGAGCAATGTGGAAAGCATGGGGTTTTGATTTGAGGATGCAGGAGAGCTATAAGGATTTAATGTCTGGAATGAATCACACTGCTAGAGTTCAGTCTGCCACTGGTCAGTCATCCTTTCTGTGCTCGCATATTGTTACAAATCGTTGCATGCTGGTATATTAAGGAATAATACTGCATTTGTTGTGTCAATGAAAATTTTATAATGGCAGGAGTTTGTCTTGTCTTTATTGTTTCAGTAAACAAAACACGTGGAACTGTAGCAAACGAAATTTCATCCAAACTGTAGAGCTTCAAACTTGACCTGACACATTGTGGTGAAGTATATGTAGCACAAACACCCTCCATTTTCTGCCAGAAACTAGGCCAGCTAACAGTGCCCTCCGGAGCAGTTTGATTCCCAAGCAGCTTAAAGCTGCCTCTTCCATGCCTCTTACCAAAAGCTTCAGAACAGCCAGTCCCTATATTCTGTCCCCAGCTGTGCCTCATTTATTCCAGATTTTGAAGTAGAAAAGAAACTGATTGCTAAATAACACCATGTAGAAGATAAATGGAGATTTTTACTGTTTTATCTATGGGCGGTAATGGCACTTTTCCTAGGAGTAACAGCATCACTCCCAATGGCACTTAATGGCTAAATCTGTGATATTATGCCATAGAGAATCATATCTTTATAGATGACTGCCATTGTTCTGGAGTACCTTTAAGATAACAATGTAAGGGCATATCCTTGTTCAGACTTCTGCTAAAAGCAGCCTAGGCCCTTCATCGCCTGATGCAGATAATCCAATTTTATATCAGATGCCTACACTTGCTTCATTTTTCTCAGAAACTACAGATATTCAGTTATTTTACATTTAACTGCTTCTTTTTTTTGTTTAACTGTTTGATTCTTCTTCTTCTCCTCGCACACTGTGTACTAAAGCACGCATTCAATCAACCTGCAAAAACGCAGTCAAAGGTGTAACACCGAGCCCAGGCAAGGCAGGTTTTGATTGCCTAGAATCTTTTCAAATAAAACCCAAGGGAGAGTTGTGCATGGTGCTGCGTGATGCATGGAGGTGCCAGGGTCAACTTGACACACCCAACAAATCAAGAGTGGGTTAGGGCTCCTGCCACTCACGGTAGCAAATGACACTTGCCAAGAGATTGTTATTCTAGGTGGAGCCATTAGGATACAGCAGCGCTGTGGAAAAATCATTGCTGCAGAGCATCCTCTGTGCCAGCCGAACCAGTATTTACTCACATAAATCCAGATCACACTGTATTTGTCTGTATAGTTCTGGCGAGCCTCTTTTCCTATTTCCAGTACAATGAAAAAATGATGTCTTAGGACTGAGCATGACTCCCTATCTATAAGTATTTCTTCAAAATCAATGCCCATATTAGTCAGTACACACGCTACATTTCACTCAGCTGTGTGTGCACTAGGTGCATTTTTTTTCCCTGCATCACCATGACCTTTCATAGATAGTTTTGGTGTTCCATGCTTCTTAATAAGTAAATAAAGCCGAAGCAAACCAAAATATGATCTTTTCCATCTGATTTTTTTTTCCGGTTCCTGCACCTAAGGATGCAACCTCTATTTCTCTCTCTTCTCTGGCTCATTCCTTTCTGAGCACACCTGACACACATAAGGTTTAATAATTTACAGGTAGAGGACCTAGTTTGCCAGGCTAGGGACATATTCCAATTTCTTTCCACAACTCTAATGAGACAAAGCAGTCAGAAGCTTATTGCTACCGCCACATAAAATCAGATTTATGGATGCTTTTTGTCAGAAAGTAGTGCAAGGCAGTTTGCGTGTTCCACTGAATTTCTCCATTCGTCTCCCAGAATAAAGTTTCCCCACCTGTTAATGGAAAAAGCACTATTATAAGCATTAAATATTTTTTTCCTAATTAGAGAAATTAGATAAGATTAGCCTAATATGAAACACATTGTGCAATTCTACCCAAAACTACTGGCCTTATATCCAGTGATTAGGTTTCCCAGAAGACTGCATCTGTAGAGAGAGATCTTTGTGTGCTATAGCTCATTCCTGGTTGACACATTAAGGAGGAGAGGTTGGATGATATGGAGCCAAAGATCCTCTAAATGATCTGCCACTGCTAGCACAGCTCCCAAGAGTTCTCCACAGCTGGCAAAGGTTATTCTAAACTCTCTGAAAATGACAGCAGCACATACTGTGTATCCCCTCCTTTCCCAGCAAATGAGGAGATGCCCATTGATTTTGTTTGTTTGCTTTTCTCTGTTTCTGATGTGAATTATTCATTGCTTCTGTTTAAACAGTCTGTTTTTTTGGACCATTTGAAGATACAGGATCAGCATTACAATTTCAGAAGATACAGCACAAAGGCAAGAACCACTCACGTTATATATGGTGCAGCACATCTAGCTCTAGAAATGGCTATATCTGAGATATTATATTCTGAACCAGATGGTGCTGTCAGACAGTGCGGAATGACAACTTTTAGATGATGCAGAAAGGGTAATGTGCCCAAGCAGTGAAGGAACTCTATCTCCATTTGCTGCATTTTTTTAACTTCAGTTACAGATGGCACAGCAAGGATCATCTCAGGAGGAAAAGTAAGACTTCCTCATGGCTGATTTTAACTTAAAAGAATCTGTCAGAACATTTATAAATTAGGCAGGCAGGCCCTTGTTCCTAGTGATTGCCTATGGCTCCCTCACACTAGAAGAAATAGGGGATTATAGAAGGACCTGGGAATTTTTAATGATTATTTTTTCTTCTGAAGAACTGCAGAATAGTATCAATTCCAATCAAGCAAGATTTCTATGAAAAACATATATTAAAATATGACATGTTTTTTTCTTCAAAAACTGGTTCCAGTTTTCAGGTCAAAATATTTTTTCAGTTCAAAATATAACTTAGGGTAGAAACAGTAAAATATTTCTAAGAAATCAAATTGAAACAGGTTGAAATTGTCAAAGCAAAATTATATCATGGATCCAAACTATCACACAGTACTTCACAACTCATTTCGTTTCAGGGACATTGCTTAAAGAATGACTTTTTGTTATATTTCATTGTCAGCAATTTCTGCTCATCTTGAAAACATTTGTAAGTAAGCAAAGTATTTCTTACTCAGTGCTAATTCAAATATGGGTTTTACAGAGAGTAGACCAATCATCCAAAATGCAGACTTTCCTTCCCAAGTATCTCAGGATTATACTCTGCGTTCACCCAATCTAACACCGTAATGTTACATAAAGTATACACTAAGACCATGTTTTATGCAGCGAAAAATGTAACAATTCCCGGGACAGTTATTTTAATTGTGGCAGCTAAACTCAAGGAAGATAAATTACATTTCAGAGAATCAACACCTCTGCATGTAAAATTAACCACTGAATTGGTAATGAGAGAAAAAAAATGTTACAAAAATAAAACTCCTACTTAATGCAACATACTACTTTTCCTGTCGAAATGTATTGGAAATGTGCAAACAAAAGTGGCTTAATTTTGCTGATCTCAGCCTACTGAAACAATGACAAAATTAGCTGAGTGGCATATTTCCAATGACAAATAGGTGGAACTTTTATCTCCAAGAGGAAAACATAAACAAGAGATTATTTTACAAATTTAGGACTAAAATATGGCCTTTAATCATTTAATGGAGATGCAGAGGACAGCCAAAGGAAGGAGGACATTTTTACCTGTTGCAGGCTGCTCAACTCTTCCATGTTTCTCTTGGTTTGTATGGCACATATGTCTTTTTGACAAATCTACCTTTGGGTTGAATGGTTAGGAAGGAAGGTCACAAATGGGAATCTTACCAAATGTATGGGTGCAGGGAAAATCAGCATGGTCTAGAGGAATTAACGCAGAAGCAGCAGTCAGGAATTCCAGAACAGTGATCTCAAATCAACCTGGTATCCCCTGTCACCTCCCTGTTCTGCAAAACATCGCAAGGGAATGAAGATACTTGTCTTCCTAGGGGAGCATTTATTAGTGCTAACAGTTTCATGAAAACAGAGATTTTAGATTATGTCATATAGAAAAGTATTCCATATAATTTCCAAATACTTCATTATTGGAAACATTTTTAGACCTAAATTTGCTCAGCCACACAAAGAAAAGAATTTTATGGAACTCATGGTCTCTTCTCCTGAAGCACTATACTTTTGCAGAATTAGAATGGATGGGAGTATTGCTTTCAGTTCCAGAGCGAAAACACATTCATATGCCTTTTTTGTAAGATTTCTTTCAAAGGCTCATCTACATTTGTCTAGCTCTAGCAAAAATATGGCATCCACCAACAGCTAGTTTTTGCTTGCTTGTTTGTTTGTTCCCCACTGGCTTTCCAAACGTTATAAGCAAAGCCAGCAAAAACAAATTTACATTGGCATAACTACATCTCATAATGGCTTTGCTAGTGTAATGATGCCAACCTCGGGAAGAGACTTTGCACAATACTAGCAGGCAATGATGAGAAAATTAAGCCAAGCCACATTTTTAACTAGGGAATATAAATATCTTGAGTTTGTTTTTTGTTTGTTTTATCACGTTAACAAAATGTATAATTCATCATGTGATCAAAAGCAGACATGGCAATGGTATTGAGACAATCATACCTGATGTGTTCCAGGTCTGATACATAATGAAATTTTTTTTGACATCCAGATGGACTGTAAGGAGATAATTACCCTGCTGAAGGATGAAAGAGTTAATCCATAAATCAGCAAAAACTTCTGATAGTTGCATCTGTCAGAGAATAGTTGGAGACAGTTGCAAAAGGACATCTTAATCAAGTCAGAAACAGTGATTTGTAGGCTTACTATTCTAGGCAGTTCTCAAAAGCAGGGATAGGAAACCAGTTTCTGAACTCCTTGCTCCTTGTTGTTTTCTCTAAAGTCCAAACAGGTTTCTTAAAAACATTTGCTGACTCCTGATACTGTTCTGCCAGCAGATGAATGCAGACAAACTTCACTGATGTGTCCTCTGCTGCTTTGGCTGTGAGTTACTGAATCTCCAAGAGCTTCTTCAAATCTGTTCTGGACGTTTGAAACCTATCATATATAACCCCCAGAAAGCCAAAGGCAGTTTCAAAGTCTGCATCCCTAGAAAGAAGTTCTGCATTGAGATATACATTTTGCATTTGGCATTAGAGCATTGTAGGGAAAGGTACTGCCTTGTAATGAAAAATGGGACTAATTCACAAGTGGAAACTTACTGCCTAGCAGAAAATAGTTTCAAAGTTCTGTAAATTATTTCCTTCCAGGCATTTTCTCTTAACAGCTTGTTCTTTTCTATTTCTTTCTCTTTCTTTCTTTCTTTCTTTCTTTCTTTCTTTCTTTCTTTCTTTCTTTCTTTCTTTCTCTCTTTCTCTCTTTCTTTCTTTCTTTCTTTCTTTCTTTCTTTCTCCCCTTGGGATTTTGGGGTTTTTCCCCTTTTTGTAGAAATAGCTCTTGGTTCACATACAATGTGTGACTCATTTTTTGACATCATATCAGTTCCCACCACCTCAACATCACTGTATCAGGGAAAATTTGAATTGTCAAATATAGAAACGATGCTCTGTTTTTAAGCACTTCTTACAGGTTCTGATCTTTCCACAAAGACTCAGGTCCCTCTTCGATAAAGTTAGTCCTCAGATACATAACTCTATCAATGACTTCATGTCACATCATTTTGATCCAGACAGGGTTGCACCAAAAGATCTCAACAGATCAAAATTCACCAGCACTCATCTTACATTGGTGAAGCTTTATGAAGTTGTCTCTGTGAGGGCCACTAAGTTTCCCCAGACCAAAGTTTATGTTCACAGTTTACAAGAGCAGGAGTGACATCGCCACTGACAAGTACCAGCAGCATTGTTAGCTTGAGCAGACATACTGTCCAATCCAATTTTAGGCTCTGCAGACCTGCCCATAACTGCAGTTCATGAAAGGTCAGCTCTGTCATTTGTGATCACCACACAAAAAACAGATTAGTGTATCTGTTCCTATTTTGCTGTGTAGTGTGGCTTTATCCACTTGCGCTTTCTCCTGCAGTGCTAGGGCAATCCTTACATTAGAGTCACCTAGAAAACAAGGATAGATAGATAGATTATATGGGAACTGTGCCTCCTGCCCTGCCCTGCACATTCACCTTCTCTGTAAGGTCATATTTGGAGGGCAAGGAGAGGAACTGGCCTGAGCTCAGAAGCACTGGTGATCATTTCTTCATTCCTATTTGGTGTGGTCAAAATCTACATTGGTTGTGTCAGCCACCAATGAGCAAGAACCACTCTCATTTTGCATTATGACCTGTGGCCACAGAAGCTATGGGTCAGCTTCTTGTGATCTTTCTGGGCCTCTTGGGATCTTCCTTTGGCTTCTTGCAGCACCTACTATTGCTAGCTCAAGTCCAGGTTTGAACAGGCATCCTTGGGCAAACATAGCATGCCACATCTAACTTCTGTGTCTCAGAGCACTTGGTTTTGCTCAAGAAAGTCTCGTTAATTGAACCATCTCTACTGTGAGGCCCTAGTTAGGGTTAGCACTCTAAATGGCTCTTACTAAAGTAGATGCAAGGACTTGCAGAAACAGAAGTTCCCTCTGAGCTCTTCACTCCGAACTATTTTCTCAGACACCTACACATTTTTCTAAATGAGCTTATTGCTGCCTGATTTGTCCTGTCTGACTTCAACCTGTAGGCAGAGCACACCACGCAGGTACGACTGCGTTTAGATTTGTCTGACATCTGGCATCAGTGTGGACTGTCCCTTTGCACCTTTTTCTTTGATTTTATTCCCTAAAGCTCTGCTGTCATTTTAGTTCATTCCTGTATTTTTCATTCCTTTCTGATCCCTTTATTTTATTACAAACATTTTCCTTTCCCTTTTGGATTGCATTGTAAATATAGTTCACCAAATGAAAATATCTCAGCGTGGATAGTTTATTGTACTAAACTAACAGCCTTATCTGCTTGCACGTTGTCATTATTATGTTTGGACTGGACATAATTTCTTTCACCTTTTGAAACTCTCTGGACTACTTTGGAGAACTACGTTGCCAGTGCAGGCTTGCGTAGAAGAACTGGAAAGGGAACACTGCTTATAGGCTACACTGTGGTTTTGACCACAGCCCACAGCAAAAGGCAGGACAAAGCTGCACCATCCTGTGGAGGAAACTGGAGACAATCTGGACTGGATACCAAGCTGCCTTGGTCATGTCCCTTCAAATGCCCTGGCACATTCATTATAGTTGTCTCTGGTCTGAGGAGAAATCTCAGCGCCCCTTTCCACTCTGCTTCAGGTTATTGTCCAAAGGAAACATCGCCAAAACCACCCATGAGCTTCAGCTAGAACCCTAAGAGCCTTCATGAAGGGAGAAGGCAGGTCATTTTAATGTCCAGCTGCCAGGAGATGACTCAGTGTGGAAGAAACTTTCATCCTTCCTCATGGCCAGTTGTCTTTAAGGGTCCCCTACAAGCTTTGGGGAGCCTTCAGTAGTAGTCAGCCATCAGATCACCTTAGCAGTGTATAAAGCTGAACTCTGAGCATCTTCTCTCCAGTCAGGAAAGGTATGACCGTATCTGTGACCTAAGGATTTTCACCTGGCTTTTTCATCTTTGAGCCCTTGTCTTTTTCATCTTTGAGCCCTTGTCTTGTATGCAGCTCTGTGACCTTCACATGATCACAAGCAATGCTGTCTTTCCCTTGTGACCTGGAGACTCCTCAGCATCGAGAAGGGTTGGCAGTGTCTGCCCCTTATGAGTAGTGCTTTCTTTGCAGAAAGCTGAGCCTTAACAACTTGCTCTGCCATCCTTGCAGAGCCTCGCTGTGAATATAAACACAGACCATATTTCAGACCATAATGCGCGGGGATGTGCATCCTGCTTATCAAACTGAAAATCCTTCCCAGTTTATAAAAGACAGAGCGACAAACAGGAACAGTTGAGCCGAAGTCTATATATAATGGATCTAAGAGATATCCTTCTGTCATGCTGAGACTTGATTACAGCCTAAGTGCTGTCAGAAGGGCCATATGTTCCATTCACAGCGTGGCTTAGCCCTCTGCGGGCTCAGCGGGAGTGGGCCGCGGCTGGCAATTTGTCCAAGGCACGTCATGAATTGACTAGGATAAAGAGATTAGGGCCCTGATCCTCCAGTACCTTCCACCTCGTGCGGCGACTTGTGTGAGCGCAGAGCGGATGTGAATTGATACTGCTTGGCCTGGATAGCGGTTTAGCACCACTTTGTGCTCATTTCAAAAAGGTGAAAATTACTGTAGAAGCAGCACATAATCATTGACCTTAATTCCTGCCCCGTATTTCCTTTGTGCTTGTGTGTTTCTTCAATGACTTGACTGTTTCTAGCAGCTACATTTGAAACAAAAATGGACAGGAGAAGGACAGAGGTGACAGCCTATACTGCGCTCCTTCACAGCATTTAAATTTGCCTTCAAACCCCAGGCACCGGATACTTGCCTGGTCATTAAAATCAAGAAGGAACAGGAACAGCTAATGGTTGCTTACGAACAAAATAGGACTGATGAAATATCTTAACTCACAACTAAAAAAAGTGGCCTAGAAAATTAATGTGCTCTCCCTCTGCTGGTCTCAACCTTATTTACTACCCCTTTGTCCCACTCTCAGTCTCATTCTGTAATGGCGTTTTCTTCAGAGCTTTAGAAAATGGCTTGTAGACTCATAAGTCACTGATGCAGTAAAATTTCATGCATGACTTCTGGAACGGGGATCATGCCCAGCTCCCTACTAATTTTCATGCAAATTAGTGACTCTCTTTGGAAAGGTCAGAAGTGCCAAATGGTAACAAAAATGCAACAGAAGGCAAGCTTAGTGGAGTTAAGGGTTTGCTCATGAATTTTTTTTCACAGACCCCTGTAGAACATAACCCTGTCTCTGTCACAAAGAGCACAACATTATGATTGGAAACATGATTTTTATGAGTCAAACGAGAAGTGGATAATGTACTAATGTACTTGCATCTAAAAGAAGGGGGGAATGAAATGTCAATCTCCCCTTGATTTTTGCTCTCAAAGAAATTAAACATAAGCATGGTCCCCTGAATCACAGGTATGAATCAGAGTTTCACAGATTTTTTGTAGTAATTGGCACCACATTCATTTCCTCAAAAGGACTCTGCAATTAATGCAGACAGGACAAAAAGAAGAAAGTTGATACGGTATTATAACATTAAGCTCCATCTATAATAAAGGGACAGCTTAGTCCTAGCAGGTATAAAATTCTGTCTTTTGTCACATGAGGGGACATTCAGCCCATGATTTCTTTTAGACTGGACAGAGTTTGGCATCACAGCTGTACTGGAGTTTTCTGAATTTTTTTTCTTGGTTTGGGGAAGGAAAAAATAAAATAAATTCTCTTTTGCTTTGACGCAAAATGAAACGTGTAACTCAGCTATTCAGGTTTTTAACATTAAAAAATTATGCCAACATTTTAAACAAAATCATCACTTACGACATTTTAAATTGTTAGCTTTTCAAAAGCAAAACCAGTATTTTTGCCATTTTGGCTGAAATGACCCAGTTTTGTTCCCTGAAGTTGTCATTTTCAGTTAGTGGGATGCCTAAATGCAGTAGGTGTCCATATAAACTTGCCAGTTTATATGAACAAGAGAAAAAGAGCAGCATGAAGGAAACCTTCTTTTGTGAAGTGGTTGGGATAGTCTGGAGATGACTGATTATAGCCTATGCTCCACGTGATCTGAAGCAATCAAGGGTTTAACATTCTGTTCTGGCACAGGACTGTTGATAGCTTTCTGCTTCCTGGACCCTTACCTTAATCTGCTTGTTTTGCTTTGCTGTCTGAAAAGACCCTAAAACACTTGGTTTAGTCCAGCTTCGCAATTAGAAAGTAACTGCAAAGAAAAATTCCTGGAGTACAGGGAGGCATCTGTAAAGCAGGAGAGGGAGCCATGGGTTCAGAAGAGGAGCTGAGCTTCTCTTGTTTTGCATGGTGGGATGGTGAAAGATCAGCTTCAGGGCATGGTTCATTCCACCGGATTTAGCGCTGGCAGGACTGGAACTTCAGTGCTTAGCAGAGTGAAAAGCACCATTACAGTGTGCCATGCCTTGGATGGTTTGCCTTTTTAGCTGCTCTAAACCTCTCTGAAGTAGAAATGAAGTGGCAAAATATTTATACCCTTTTCAGTGCACTTACTTAGGCTGCACTTCCATTCTTTTTCGGCTGCACAAATTTGTGTGTTATGTGCAGCAAGAAATACCAACCTCTGACAATCCGTTTGCAAGCAATTCACAAACAGAAGGGCAATTCATCACATACAAGCCGACGTACCCTAATTTGTTCACCTCTAACATCAACTATTTGAACACTCTCCTTCCCGCTGACTGTTCTGTTATACCCCATATCTACTCCTCATGGGAGCTCTGCAGTATGTTTGGAATAAACCCTTCGGCCTCTAATTTCCTCCATTGCTGCCCCCTGCTAGTACGCTTTGGTGATTTTCAAAGGTGAGCTGGGAAGGAGCTACTTTGGAGTCTGATTTCATTTTTATTTAGTCTGCAGAAATGACAAGCAAGTTACAACAGTGTCCCTCTGCTTTGGAAAAGAGCCAAGTTCAAAGACCATGGAGCCTTTTATACAGCTCCATTACCAGAATAGGTTTCAATCCTACACCATTCAAACCCATTAGACATGTGCTCAAACACATTCTTTCCCCATTCCTAACACAGTAGGGTACAAGGTGAGACAGATCAGGTTCAGCAGAGAGGTATTACCGCTGCATTCTCAAATTAGAGTGAAATTGGTTTGGTCGATTCTTTCATTGTGCTCCCATAGAGAAAGCTTGTCCTCAGCAAATGTTTTTTAATCAAGTGCTTCAAGTGAAACTTCAGAAGTACTGGAAGTGGGACTTAAAAGAAGACTGCCTTCTTTGTTAAAGTTTAATAAAGACACACATTTAAATGGAATTCGCAAAGATAAACAGGAAAGTAGCATCAGAATTTGGGACCCACTCATGTGTTTATCTTAATACTTATTAATCTATTACTAAGCTATAAATCTATTACGAAGGGCATTGCATATTGCCTTTCATCTGCTCTTTTCCTCTTCCTAAAATAGATCTCACTCAATAACCTTCCTACTTTTAGATAAAGGGTTCAATATGCAGTGGTATCCTTTCTCTTGTCAGACATGAGGTTATTACTGAATAATGACGATAATTAAAAGTACTCTAACTGATGTGACTAATAAAACAAATTCACATCAATGGTGAAGGACAAATCTCAACCTGTTGGGTTTGGTTTGGATAAGCAGCCAAAAGATTGATTATCCAAATGTTATCCAAAGGCTGCATCCTAAAATGGGAGCAGCAACAATTCAGATTAAAATCTTACAATAGCAGCTGCTTTGTGGTAAGTTCCTTCCTGCAGCTGGAAAAAAGAACTGCTGTAGTTTATAACTGAAGGCAATACAACCACTGATCAAAATGGGCTGATATATGATACCTTCCCAGCACTTCTCAGAACCATAATCACAGATACTGACACTTTTTGGACATTGATGAATAGCTTTCAATGAGGTGGGGGGACTTCTAGCTTTCCATTTTGACCACTGAATATAAATAAACTCTGTTCTGGAATTTTATGATAAATATAAAATATGTTTATATTAACAACATATACCAAAGAACGATTCATGTTATATCTATATTTTCATTTGTAATAAGGAATATAAAATTATATTATTATTTATAATATATTGTCATGTACATATTATGTATATACATAAATATTTCTGATATTTTAGTTACATTCTACTTTTAAATGACTGAAGAAAGGTACTGTCTGTTTGATATGCTATTCCACAGTCTATAACTACTATAACCATATCTCTGAGACTATTTTTCCAATAGTTTCAGTTTGTACCAAACTATTTTTCCTAGCACATTCAGCTTTCAAAGATCTCTACAGCTCCAGGTTTTCCTTGCTGATGAACACTGTTCTCTTCAAAACTAAATGCACTACCTTCTCATCTCTACCTATATGCCAGCCCTGTTTGCTTCTTTGTCAACATAAACGCAAGCATTCTTGTCACTTCAGCCATATTAGCCTGTTGTCTTCCAGCAAAGCTCTTCTCCCTTTTACACATTTGAGTAAATCACTCCTTGAGACCTATCTTCCCAAAGAGGTGTCCAAGAAATCAGCCAGTTTTCTGAGAACAGAGTGAAAAGACAGATAGGAAAAAGCAGCACTTGTAAACAGAGAAAACAATACGGTGGAAATGCTTATCCCTATTTAAGACTGCAGTTATTCATCTGTGTCGTTCCTCTCCCCTCATTTAGCCCTGGCGATGTCCCTCATGCCCTTCTGTGTAGTGGTGTAAGCGCTGCCCTGATGCAAGCCCTGAGGTGTGCGGGCAGGCGTGAGAGCCTGCACCTCATCGGTCAATGGAGCAGCTAAAATTCCCTTCCACTCCTCTGCCTGTGGTGCATACTGTGCCTAATGCTTTTTGGTGCTTTCATGTGCTTACTAACAAAAATAAATACTAAGTAGCTGAAGGAAACAGTTTTAGAATAACAAGCTAAGATGCCTTAATGTAAAACGCATTCATTTTTTCCACACAAATTCAAACACACCAATTAATAGGCAAAAATCTTATCCTGTGAAAAATTTTCAGGTATAAAAAACTGAATTAAATTAACCAAACAAAGTATTTACCATGAATAGTTTACCTTGCTTCAGTCCTTATTCAAAGGAAACTCCAAGCCGTAACTCACAGCCCTGTCTATCTAGAAAGCTTGGGATTCGGTCTTTAGATTTTAGACTCAAAGTATATTATTGTGCTCAGGATTAGTGAATGATGTCAGTATTACATTATTCCAAACACATGATGAGTAGTGGGGGCGGGGTATAATCAGTTACCTTCCCTTTTTGTCTAAAATTTCCTTGAAGAAGAAAAACCAGAAGAATTCCTTAAAAATTAAAAGAAAAATAAAAAAACCCTGAAGAAATTCCTTCAATTTCCTTTAAAGAAGCCTTTCACGCTGAGTACATTAAAAAAAAAAAAAACACAACCCAAACACATTCATATAAAAAGCAATTTCCTTAGATAGAAACATTCTTTATTCCCCTTGCTATTATTAAAGATGCTAGTGTTTGAATAGCTTTCTCCTTCACAAATCAGTTTTTGCTTTAGCTGAAGGAAGTCATAACCCTGTGTTTATGACATCTCATGCTGTTTCTCCAAAAATAATTGTTGTGCCACCACTGCAGAAGAGATCGTGGCGCCAATGAACTTTTAATATGTTAAACTCTCACCCTGACTCTAAAAGCTATATTTTCAAATTAGATTCATCCTGGCTTCCAATTGTGCACAATCAGAACCTACATGCCCTGAGTGCACAAATTGGAGTACATGTGTTTTTGAGCCCTTGAAGTGGACACAAACCAGGGTGTCAAATACAAAGCACTTGGTTCTGGCAGGTAAGGAAAAGCATTTCTGAGGTTTTGTTTATCTATCAACTTCACCAACTTCTATTGAATTGAACAGGAACTGAAGATGCAGAAAATCCTAGAATTCCCACAGGTGAGTGCATATTTAGTCTCTACCTTAATGGTCTCTCTTTCAAAATATCACTTTACCTTTTGAGAATATTCTTTTTACTGTAAGGGCAACTGAGCACTGGAACAGGTTGCCCAGGGACGTTGTAGATTCTCCCTCCTTGGAGATATTCAAAAGATATCTGGACATGGTCCTGGGCAACTGGCTCTAGCTGGCTCTGTTTGAGCTTGAGGGGTTGGACCAGACAACCTCTGGAGGTCCTTTCCAACCTCAGCCATTCTGTGATTCCGTGATAATGAAAAGCTTTTGAAGAAAGCAATGTGATGGCACAATTGTCCTAGGGACAGAAAAAAGCTTGGATCTGAATCCAGTACGGTCATTTGAGATCCACAGTTTACAGTCAGAAGCTGCTGTTATCTCCTATTGCGTAAGCTAAATGAGGCTACCGAGATGAACTACTACTAGGAGCATTTATTTTTAATAGGAAGCAAAATTAACTAGGTAAATGATGGAATACAACTGTGTTATCTTCTGTTGGAAGGTGGGCATTATTTTTACATTCTCCCTAGTGTAATAATGTCTTTTTTAAAACATGGAACAGTTTCTATGGTAATTTTCTAATATTACAAAAGCGAGTGGAATAGTTTTTCAAAAATGTACAGATTTAGGTAAAATAAATTGTTAACAATTTTCAATGGGACAAATATTTCTATGAGAAAAGTGAGGAAGGGACAAATTCAAGCAAAACAACAAGATTTTTTTGTTTCATTTTTTTTTCCCCCCTAACAGTATCAAACCTACATTTTAATTCACTTGAAACACTATTTATCCTTCTGACATATTATGCTAGTTAGGTGAATGCAGAAGATAAAGGGCAAGAACTCCCTTTCTAAAGAATTCCTTATGGGCTCCAGAGTAATTGAGCTCTTGATTAGGGTATGTGTGGCTGAACATGGAAACCAATGTATAGACGATAGTTTATTAGTTAGCTTAGTGCCATGTGTACCAGTAAATCCAGTTTAGGGAAAAAAAAAAATCTAACATTATGTTTAGCCCTCCAAACACCTCCCCGTACTTTTGATGGCCTGCAGAGCTCCCCCAGCCACCCTCTTGAGAGTGAAGCAGGCATTTTTATACCTCTGGTCCCACAGCTGTCCCTCCAGCGTGACATCCAGCTCTGTCACAGGCCCTCAATAAGGAGGAAGAATAGCCAGCTGGGAGCTGTGTGGAAGTCCTGTAGTGGAAGATAACACCTCCACATCTTAGAGGAACACAGCAACAATCTTTTCCCTCAAAACTCTCCTTACCTTCTGGCGCACAAGCAGAAATTATGGAAGAGTTGGAAGGTGAGGAACACATCTCTGAATCCCCTGGTGATATGGAGAGTCCTGACTCATCTGTTTAATGTTAAGGCTGAATGTCTTTGAGGTGGAGACTGGATGAAAATGCATCCTGTAGTCAAGCCACAATTAGGGACACATATTTAACGCCCTTTAAATTTGATTGTATTGGCCTTCTACATTGCCACAGTACTAAACCAAAGACTAAGTATAGGCACATAGGTCCCGGGCATTTTCCAAATTCATATGGTGACACTAGAGAGATTGTACTTTTATTTTTTTATTGTCTCAGTTTACAGGTTCCTTTAGAGTCTGGATTACATTGCTTTAATATAAAAAAGGAACTGTTTTATATTCCAAATTAAAGCCATCAAGAAGGTTAATTACAAAATTCATTAGAAAACAAATATGAATTCCCATTGAATCTGAAAATTGCTATGGCCTTTCGTCTCCAGGCAAATTTGCATGGCTATAGAAGCTGCCCAGTTGCACTATAAACATTATTAATACAAGTGATCCAAAAAGGAATTAAATGCTCAAAACACCTGTGAAACTTAGCAAATGTGACACAGAGAATACTGTGCACCACATTGTCCAGTGCCTCCTGAAATGAATAACAATCTCCTCAGTTTTAAAAAAAAGCGCTCTACTCCTCACTCCTCAACTTGTTTATCTTTCGTGCCTCACCCTGTTAACACTGAACTGTTGGAAGTAGGGGGACCAAGATGGGGACAAAGAAAACTGGGACATTGCCAGAGCATGAAGTGGCCCTGAAGGACAATGGTGATTAATTAGGTGACAGGTTTGACACCAAGGATCAAATGGCAGCAGCTAGTTTACTTGTTTTGATTTCTCTTGGACAGTTTTGTCCTAAAAATCCTTTGGGAAAGGAATGCAAATTCTGATTCCACCGAGGACTGAATTTGATACACTTTTCTGTGAAATACCCGCATCAGCCAACAGCTAGATTTTTTAAATTATTTTTTTCTTGATTAAAAACTCTTTCACATTTCTCAAAATAAGTTATTGTGCATGTAAATTTTAGAAGCAAAAAGTGATGACTAATTACATCTAGTGTGATCAGCGAGCAGTAATAGGCTTTGTGAAAAAAATCAAATCCATTTTGGATAACAAGACAAGACTTTTTTTTATATACATGTTTTTGGCTTCAGTCTTCATACCATCTTTACTGGGACCAAACCCTGAAATCAGTAAAAGGTAGTAGTCTGATTTTGTCTGTACTACCCATAGTTCATACAAGTCACATTTATGTCTATAAAGCCACTCAAAAATACTTATTGCCTTCCTTGTTTATGGAGAGCCCTTACAATGAACCAGTCTTCACATACTCAGATGCATTTTAATAGTTTTTATTGCTTTTAGCTGTTAATTTCTCAAGAAAAATTTGTAAGGGAAGGTAGTGGAAATTGTTCCAGCCTAATAAAAGATCCCTTTTTTATGATTTGCTATACTACTATTTCTCTTAACTGTTAATAAATTTGGAAAAAAAAATTAAACAACAATTACATTTTCAAAGTATTTCAAGAAATTCAAGAACAATATTGAGAGAACAATAATGCTAAAATAACCAAATCTGTAGGTGGAAATTCAGACAAAAAAATATTCAGGTAAAATGTTCAGATTACAAGTTTGCTGATAATATCACTAGAATATCAGTATTTGAAATTCTAAAATTATTTTTCTGGGAAAAAAAAAGACAATTATTTAAGATTTAGGAAATTATGTTCGTCCGCTAGAGTCCAGGTAGGTCTACCTTTTTCTTCCAACTCTTCCATTAATTTGTTTGTCATCTCGCACTTCCTTGCCTTTTGTTTTTCTAATATGTGGGGTCATGTTTGGATAACCCTATTTAAACCCATGCCTACTTAACTCATTCAGATTTGAAAACTGTATTAATATAACACAGGAATGAAAGTCAAAAAGTTTACAGCCTTTCATCAGTTACATAGATCTTTCCCTGTAGTATCAGTTTTTAATCTATCTCTCTCTTCTCTTTCTCTTTCATAAAAAGCTCTCTGGAAGGACACCTAGAAACTAAAATGGCATCTTCAAAGAAACTCGGTGTTGAACTGCTTCAGCTCTCAACAGGGCCAGTGCCAGTTTTATGACTGATATCCCTCTAGCCCTTTTATATGCAGAATAAACCATGTTTTGCAAAAACATGACTACCATAGTTCAGATTTTCTTTGTTGCCTGTCTGTGGAAACTCTCCACTTCTGTAATAACAAAGCTTTAAAACAAGAAGGTTAACTTTTGTGTTCCAGGTTTTTTATAATGTTGTTTGACTAAGTAAACACAATTAGTCATCTAAGAACAAAGAAACACATAAAAGTCATGCTGAAACAAGACACCACGCCTACCATCAGATTAGGATGAGATTAAGTGAGACCTAACTGGCATTCACTGATTCTGTTAGATTTAATGCTGACTAGTCATGAGGAATTATTTTAGGAAGTAGTAGGATTAACTAAGCAAAAATCAAGATGCAGCATTCACTTTCTTTACTAAAATAGAATAAATGTTCTTACAAACCTTTTCAGCTGTTTGTTGTTCACTCATACTTACAACTGGTGCCAGGACCAGCTGTTTGTGGCAAGAATACAAAAATCATAGAAAAAACAAGGCAGAACACAACTTGAATATCTGCATTTCGGAAATTTTCTTAGCTAACTAAGTTTGACTGACCAATAAAATGTACCTGAGTTAATAGAAGGAGATGAAAGGTTAGAGATAAACCGGCTGGATCTCCCAGCTACTTATGTCAACTTTCCAATCAATAAGTATTTTTATGGTCTTATTTCTTGTTTAAACGCTTTTAGAAACAAGGGACTTAGATGGAATTCTGTGTATGTGTATACATATTCACAGTGGTCACGGTAGGGAAAAGAAAATCCTTAGCATGCAATCTATTCATCTAGCACAAAGATGAGAAAAAAAGTACCAGTATGCTAGCACTGAGCATTGAATATACATGTTCACACTCATATTAAAATGAGGCAAAGAGGTCAGAAACTGGCTGCAAAGGTCAGGCAAAGAATTCTTCTACAAAGAGAAATAGATCAGAAGGAGAAATGGATTTTCTGACAAAGGAATACTTCCAAGAACACACAAAAATTTCAATTTCTTTTTCTTACTTCATTTGCAAAACAAAAGTCCCTCCATCTCCCCAAAAAGGCTTTGTTTTGGTTTTGCAACTTTTAGTCTGAATGAACAGAAAATTGAAGAAAAGAAGCAAAGGAAGCAACTTCACAAATTCCATTTAAGATGTCAGAATAGAACATAAAAGTAAATGTGAGACTTTCACATATAAAATGTTCTTTTTTCAACTTCCTGGTTTAAAGCATCAACCTGCTGAGGTAAAAGAAAAAAAGTAGGCTTTTGGAAAATTCCAGTGCAATACCGCTGATGAACCAGTAACTTGCTCATCTGCGCTGAGTCAAGAGCCCATACCAGCTGCCTTTTTCCGGTTCTTTATAGCCTGCCTGTTGTTGCAGGAAGGGGATCTTGCTGCAGTGTAATTGGGCATGAGGAACTAGAGCTCCATCATTGCGCTGATATGAGTAGATATATTTTAGTGAGCACAGTAATTGCTGTAAATATTGTCAAGACCAGGGCTATAGATTAAGTAGCTATAGATGGTTCCCTAATGCTCCAGCTGTATCTTCTACAAGGAGCAGAGCTCAAATGCACTAATCTTGCCCTTTGTGTATGAATGTGTGTAATCTGGCCAGGTCGGTGGAACATTTGATTGCAGATACAATGCTTTTTCAGCAAAAATGCTCCTATAATTTTAAAAACTTAGAACACTTAACTGATTCCTGCCAAATGAAATTACTTTAATACTAAGTTGGAGCTGACGTTGGTAGATGACTCTAAAGTTGATCTTGAAACACTGGTGAAATCACTAACATTTCAAATCCCTATTGTGCATTGATTTTCAGGACACTTTTATTAATCATTAATACTAATGTTTTCTATTGATTAGCAGGTTTCTCTGTGTACGGGTCATTCTGTGCAGCATTTCTGTCTAGTCACATAACAAAAGATCCCCAGAGCTTGAGAAGGTGGGGGCCATTTGAAGACTACTTAGCAAATTGTTAAGTTTCAGCACTTAGCAGCTGAAAATCTAAATATGGTGCAAGTGTATAGCTTATTTCAATGATCAATATTTAGGGAGAGGAAAAAAAACTGGGAGATGAAAGAAAAGGGAAAAGAAAGGAATGGAGGAGGAAATGGACTCCATTTATGAATATATTTCCATTCTCTTTTTTGCGCTCACAAATCTGCCAAAATGCTCTTGAAACATTATATTTCACTACTCTTTTTAGGTCAGGCCTGAACTGTCTGCTCAATCCAGTGAGTTCTTAGGCAGCTCCAGGTTAAAAAACAACAACAACCACCCCTCTTCCCCTCTGACCCCCCGAGAAAAAATAGTTAGGATACATTATTCTTCTCCTTTCCCAAATAATGAGTGCAGTTACAGTTATTTAATTTCTGTACAAATGTTTTAATCAATTTGGGAAACTTGCAAATGCAACAGAAAAATTTCATGTATAATTTGCCCACAGACATTAAAGCTAAAGAACGACTTGAGGTCTCATATGTGCAACACAATGTATTCTGCACAATCTTCTCAATACTCTATGGTTTTAAGGATATGGAGGAATGCATCTAGCATTTTGATCTCCAGGGGGGACAAGGGAGCTCTTGCATTCAGGTATGATGTCCCAAACATTTTCCAGCTTCACTTTGTGAGAAAACCAGGAGAAACACCAGCCTCCATTCACTGTGGTTTCTGTGATGAAGAATTCAAAAAATATGGAGAAAGAAGGACATGTGTTCTCCTGATGGCAGAGGATGAGAACATGAGCTCACCACAGCATACATGTACCAGTCAGTTCAGAAGTATCTGAGCTTAGATGCGTACCCAACTCCTCAGGATTTAGCTCAGACTTTCTGACATCAGTGATATTTTTGCACTAATCGAAGAGCAGAGTAGGGAAGGAAATACCATTTTTTTCTTGCGGTTTCCAAGAAACATTTTGTCACAACGGTCTAGAATTTTGCTGGCTTTTAAGCAGGCCATGCAAAGAGAAGAAGGGGGAAAAGTCCTTATACCTTGTTGACAAATGTACATATATATGTAAGCAAAGCATATTGACCACAGTTACTCAAACAGCCAGAGCCCTTTAAGTGCTTCCAGAGGCTAAGTGAAGCCAATGGGGCTAATACTTATAAATTAACATAGTCCCGCTCCTGTAAATCAATAGGTGTCTCTGTTAATGTATGATACCTTAAAATCTCACAAATTATTTTATCCAATAAACTGGAATATTTAACAACTGATAAATCTGTATGTGTCATTAACAGCAACACAACGTAATGAAATCAGAATTTCTGGAGAACTCAACTCATGTTTGTACCATCCAAAAGAAGAGAGGATTCAAGCAACTGAAGAACAAAACATGATTATGCGCTATTTGCAATGTTATATTATGAATGACACAGAACAGGTTCCTAAAATAGCTTCTGTGTTTGAGGCTGTTTGATTTTTTTTATTTTTTAATAAATAAGTAACTCTGTGATCACTGAACAGCACCTAGAAGACTAAAGAAACTATGTAATTTACAAATACCTGTAGAACTTGATTTGGAGATATGAATTTGATCATTGAATAACAGGTTGTTCACATGTAATACTCTCTTCCTTTCTGTTCCCATAGCAAAAAGCCTTGATATTTCCCGGGATAATTCTCACTGAAAGCAAACCAAAAGAACAAGGGAGACAGCTCCAATGATTTGGAATCAAAGGGGCTCAGCCATACTTTCTTAGAGATTCACAAATCACTTTCATTTCACATATAATCACAGTCAAGGCACAGAAAAACTAGTAAAAACTACAGCACACACTATGGTCTTTTGAAATATCCAATTGTTATTAATTTAGATTGGCAAAATCAATAATTATTATTTTTTAAAAAAAATGCATTTTTCTTAATGCTAATGTTTATTATCTGTGAACAGAAGAGGTTTTTGCTTGTTCAATCAAGTGTTTGCTTCTTTAGTTTTTTGTCATTTTTTGTTTTCTTAAAGTTCAGATTTGCAACTGATACTTCCCTTACTAAAGATCACAGATGAGTGAATTCAGTTTTTCTGCCTTCCAAACCCCTCAAACATTGCAGATTTAAATTTTAACATTACTTGCATTCTGCTTAAAAGCAACTAATGAAAAGAAAACAGAGGGACAGACAGGGGGAAAAAAATTACTAAATCCTCTGAGTCAGAGGCTGTCTATTTGGAGTATGTTTATTCAAAACCTAGCACAATTGAGTTCTGTTCCTATGACTGGGCCTACTCTATGTTACTGTGATACTAATAATAAATTGTTATAAGCACAGAAAGTAAAAATTTTTATGCATCCAAATGACAAGGAAACTTTGACCCCCTTTCAAAAGCACCTAAATTGCCTTCAGAGCCTGAATACCATTTACTTTCTTACATACAATGACACTTTTGAAAATGTTACCTAGGATGTAAAAATGGATCGGTAACTGAGCCAAGACTGAGACACTGTGAATTAAGAAGCTGAAAGAAGGAGAGGAAAATCCAATTTAAATGCATAATACATACAGACACATAGACATACGTATACTTACAAACACATATATACATACATGCCAGTCGAATATACTACACTTATACAGCGTAGGATTCTCTTTACCTAGCTATATTTTGCATTAGCTCAATCATCTTTCCAATTGGCATGTAGGCTGACATTACAGGAAAAAAAAAGTCCTTCTGAGCATCAGCCAGCTTTGTGAACCTTAAGAACTTATAAACTAGTTTGTAAGGCCTGCAAAACTTCAAACCACAGAAGGAACAATGTAGTCCAGAAAAAACATTTTATCCTAGAATGCTTATTTGCAAGCCTTCCCACTTCCCCTGCTGTCTTGGTTTTAGTTTCTCCACCCTGACGGCCATGTGATACACTACATATACTGGTAAGTCTCTGCTGAGCAAATTCAAAGCCGTCATAGGGTAAAACAAGCAAGTCATACACAGTATTTAAGGTGGTCCCAGATAGCTATGGCAGACTTGCTAAACTTCTGCCCTAAAATTCAATCCAAGCTTAAAAATATGAGAACAGGGAAAATTACTCAATCTTTTCTGGCATCATGTAAACATTTGTACTATAGGAAGGCATTAAGGTGTGCACTACATCACAAGACTTTTTCAGACTTTGTTTGCTTTTTTTCACAGTTTTGATTTCTAATGTGAACTTCCCAGAGTTAAAAAATAGAGCTGTCTCAGAATAACCCAAATCTATCTCTATCTTAATAAAACTCTGCCAAGTAATAGTTTGATTGGGCTGAAAATGTTAAAAAGCCTCTCAGTGAAAGTGATCACAGGTCATCATGAAACTCCAAACTGGGCAAGCTTTACACTGCCAGCCAGTGTCAGGCTTGGATGGGATTACTCAGAGGCTGGCCCAGCTTCTTGCTTCCAGGAATTTCCTGAGAATGAGACCAGGCACCACATGAGAATGAGGTTCAGTACCACAATGGCCACAAGGCTCTGTGGTACCCCCATTTTCAACACACAGTCAAGCGCAAGGGGTAAGCTTAGCCAAGTCATCATGAAGATGGTGATATCATCACTGTCCTGAGGGCAGTTCTGAATTCCTTTTCCAGAAGATTTTTATCTTAATATTTTTGTGAAATGAGGGTTTGGGTAAGAACAGACTGGGGAAGTTAAGATCAAGGTAAAACAGAAATAAAGCCAGTTTACTGGAGACATTTTGTAAAGACTTTGGCAGCTATGAATTTGAGAAGTAAGGTTTGCAGCATATTATTTTAATGTATAATGATGTTCTTGATTGCCCTCTATTCCTAAGAGGTTTTCCTGCCTTGCAGTGCTTTCCTTTCTTAATTTTATGATCAACAGAACTGTTTCAACAATTTCTTTTAGGTGGGAAGCTCATCCCAGTTACTGGTGTCACTGTGACCTACAGAACAGATCAGTAAAATACACCTCCATAAGCTGAACCCTGAGGCAGAAACTTTGTCTAGAGGGGACTATTGTGGCCAGTCAGCTTCATCACACAGACCACAGGGACCTCATTAGGCCCTAAAATCCACTTTCAGGAGTTGTTCAAGGACCAATGTGGTCCTTTAAATCTCCCATTTCTGCTGACTCCTAGGTGCCTAAGAAGCTACATCCCTCCCTATGGCAGTCAAGTTCAGATATTGCACACTTGCTAACAGTGGTTGCAGGAACTCTGTGACGACTGAACCCAGATTTTCACAGCCTTAACCCTTTCTCCTTTCAGCTACTTGATGCTGGATAAGCTAACCATCAAGCAAAAGTGCAGGGCCCAGCTACAAGTCTAGGCTGCTGCCCACTGACCTTCCTTCCAAGCTGCCAACTACTAAGTAGTTCCATATCCTTTTGACATAAACTTGAGAGAATACGATATATTTTTTTTTTAAAAATGAATACTTTTAGGACGAGACCACAAACACCTTGGAACTGTACTCTTCTATGATGACTATATCTTCCCATGAGTACGTTATTCCAAATATTTTCCAAGTGGACAAGTGTCTACTTCATATACTGTTTGCACTGCTTGTATTAATTAACAGCCCTTTTTTATACCAGTAGAGAGCACCAGGATTAATAAATGCTGAAAACCGTTCAGCTCTGTTATTCTTTAAGGCATTGGCAGCAAATCCAGTTGGGTCCTGGTTGACAATTATGGAAGATCATCCCAATTATATGAAGAAATAAAGTGAATATAGGTCATTACCAATTATTGGCTCTTCTGAACCAAAACAAAGTTTCACTGTTAACCTCTTGCATGTTACTTTCGTGATGTATTTAGGGACCACAAGGCTCATCTGCTGTCCTTATTGACTTCAATTTACAAGACAGCCATTTCACCATCCTATTCCGTCTTCAATTCAGTCACAAAAGGCCATGCACTGGAAAGTTATTATTATTTATTTACACCATGCTACTGCCTAGGCATCTAATCGAGGATCGATTGTACCATGTAGTATACAGACATATAACAAAGAAAACAGTCCCTGCCTCAGGCAGTTGCAGTCTGTGTGGCAAGTAGAGCAGGTAAACACAAGTGATAAATAGCACAGGGCTGGATGAGTGAAAAATAAAATGCATAAAATTTATCAGAAAATAAATGTCCCGGCTTCTTACCCTCCTTCCTTCCTATTTGTCCTGTCTTCAGCATCCAACTCTAGCAGTAAATTTTTAAGCTCTTTTGGTATGAAACTTAATACGTTATGCTTGCATACAGATAAATTCCATGAATAAAAATACGATAATAATTTTAGATATGCTTAGAAACCATATGTATATGCATTACATAAAAAGTTAAAAATTAGTAAGAAAGACTATCAGCAATCACAAGGCTTTGCATGTATATTGGAATGCATCTAATCATGAGCGCATGTAGGTGTTTTCCCTGTACATCTCAGTTCATTGCATGTATACAGCTAATACATTTTAATATAATCAATATCATTATCCTATCTTATACTTGTAAGGATGGAAAAAAGGCTGGAGAAAAGTCTGGATAAGTGGGTTGCAAAAAGTAGCCTAGAGAGCACCAGGTAGAATTGAAAATGAGTGACAGAGAGACAGTCTTAAATCATGGTCCGTGTACGTACTCAGTAGAAAACTATCCTTAATTTTCATCATAATTGTTGTTTATCGTGTACATTTAATCGACCTGGTTACATTGATTCCAATGAGAGATGCCATTTTATAATTGATGGATGACATTAAGCAACCAAGAGCAGGCTGACATTCAGGCCTAGCAATCATAGAAGGCCCAGTAGCCAAGTGAGTCAGTGAAAAAATCAACTACCCTGTTGTAAAATGCCTTGGAATATAAAACAGATTTGTCTCATTGAATTCATTGAGCTGACCCTTCTAATGAGGCTACACATATCTGAGGCAAAAACAAGGGCTGTGGTCTATGCACATGCAATGCTTCAGCTGCTCACCAGCTTCTCCATGTGTAGCAACTGTTACCATCCTCTCCTCCTTCTTGTTTTCACAAGACATGTCATTTAGATCGACACCTACTTTATGTATTTGATTAGATACTCACGTTTAACATCCCACTTTTTACACATGATGAAATGCATATGGATCGATACAAAATAGAAATGGGAGTAGAATGAAGGGATGCTGACACCCAATGTACTGCTGCACTCAAGAGAGGCTCAGGCAGAGAAAACAGCTGTTTCCAGATGTTGCTACTCTTGTAGACTGAACTCTGTGAAAAGCCCACATGTATGGAGGGTAACTGAGGAATATGACTTAGCCTACACCTATTCTACCATATTAAATAAGGCCAGGACACAGTCTGAAGTACAGTTAAGTACCGTACCAAGATCATTGCATTATTTTATCATTATCACACTCTTTGGCACAGTTTTGGCACACACCAGACAATGCCTGGATATGGTTTGGGGATGGTACCTTTCAGGAGCTATTCCCACCGGGCAGATTGAAAGCTGTCATGCTGTCTTCTGAGTGGAGCAGACACAAGCTATATGGACAGAAGCCAGGCCATACCATTTGCCCTCAGGAGCAAGTAATAGTCTCTGAAGCACTTTGTATACTGCCTAGACGTAGCTTTTTTAGGTGCAGGACATACCTGAATGATTTCCCCACCGTGAGGAAATATCCATGGAATCTACATGCACATCTCTTCATAGTGACTTCTTCTAAAGACTCTTCTCGTACTGAAGGAAGCTGACACATCACAAGATACATTTGAGGATGAGGATCTCGAACAGATCATCTCTGACTGCATCCTGTGATCTGGAGTGAAAATAACTAGCTGGATTTCATTTTGCTTGTATGGATCACCAAATATTGTGGCTATAAGGCTGCATGAAGCCTTAACTATGAACTCCACAGACAACAGGCCAAAGGGGAGATGCAGAGACAAGGCTGAAGATGCAGAAGCAGAAGGAATTCATGGCAGGGTAGGCACAAGGGGAGTGAAGTTGCATGAAGTGATCAGGACCAGCAATTAGGATTGGGATGGCAGGTCAGGAAACAAGGCAAGGAGCTCTGTTCCCAACAGTTGCTGCTTCTCAAAGGCTGCAATCATGGTAATAAATTAAAGGGTGTCTGGACATGTTCCTAAGCACTGGAAGTCATTCTTCTATAATATTAAGCTTCTAGAAACATTTCTTGCATATTTTTGAGCCAACTAAATTGCACGATCCTAGATTAACATTTCTAACAATTTTCAAGTATATTTTGAGACTTAGCCAGGACAAGAACTATTGCCAATAGGCAATACAGATGAGGTAACCCTGTATTGAAGGATGAAATTCATTGCTATATGGATGGGAGGTATCCTATGCCTGTTGGCATCAGTGGAAGAGAATGATTCAAGGGTGTTTAATATAACTGTGTGGTCACACTCTTTCCCTTGCCAGCTCACTGTGACACTAGGACTTGATGGAAGGTTTGTTTTCTATCTACATGGAAACCAGTGACTAGCTGGTTTCTCTGCATGACCTTGCAACCTAAATCCCAGCAGGATTTAGCCAATGGGTTAAATTTCAAAAGCCAGCTACCTTTTTTGGAAAGAGCTTTGCAATTTTTAAAGGTTTACATGGGTTCAGCAATACACTGGACAACTGTTTGAATGATAAACACAGTGAGCACTATTAAGCACTCAGGAACCGCATCCAGCTCAGTAAATTCTCTCAGCTGAAAATACCTGTATGTTAGGAAAATATTGGATATTAACATCACATACATACTGCACCTAGTTTAAGCATCTGCTGATGGCCACTACCGGCAAGAGTATGCTGGAGTAGACCCAATGTGGTCACTATATTATGTTTTAAGTTATGCTGTGTATCTGTACATGTATGTATACACACACAGACATAGACAGACACACACATATCCCCACACACATAAAGAAGCACTTCAAAAAGGTTTTCTAAGGTCATAAACGTACAGGCTTTCTGTTGGAAGGTCAACAACTAATAGCTGAACTTTCTAGAGGTTAAAAAAAATTTTTCACCCAAAATTCAAATTAAAACTTGAAACAGAAGGTCAATGACTACCAACTAACAATCTCAGAGAACTAAGTCTTTATTCCTGATCTATTCTTGGCCAGAAGAAAGGAGTAAACCAATACATTCATATTATGTGCCTTTTTTATCCATGTCCCCTGCTGAGTAAATGATAGTTAAGCACACTTGCATATAGTGTCTGAAAAGAAAATGAGCATTTTTTGCTAGTTAATTTGAAGTGTAGGTGTCTGATTAATTTTAATGCAGTTATTCCCTAAGAAACTGGTTTATTAGGAGAGGCTGTAAATGCTGCTCTTCTTCCCTAAGTGTTGTCTTTTGTACATTTTTAGACATTTTTCTTGAGGTCTGTTACTGTTTTTTCAGAAAAGGAATAAAGCACTCTTTATCGTCAAATCTATGTACTTTGGGGTCTGTACCTCAGAGGTACTTCGTGAACTTAATAAAAAAAAAAATTACAGAGTTGAAGCCAGGAAAAAATAGAGAAGCAGAGTATTGATAGTAAATTACACTGAAAAGGACATAAATCATTTTTATCTGCCTGCCTATATTTAATATTTTTTTTATGTTTCGACATAAAGGCTGTGTGTACTTCTTTGTGGAAGAGCCCTTATAGCTGTAATTCTGAGCAGTGTCTGAGGATATTCAGTGGCAAAAAGCCTTTTCTTTCTTGTGTAGCAAAAGAGCACCCATCTTGCCTTAGTTAAATCTAAATGTCAGTGATCACGACTGATCCTGCCCAGATTTTCTGTCATCCCTGCTAACTGTGAATAGAGGGGTCAGCATTTGGCACCTGAATTAGCAGATATGGCCAGCAACACTTTACGAGGATGTCAGGCACTCTTTAGCTGACTGTTCTTGCTGCTCCTTAAGGGCTGTGAGCAGGAAGGTAAAGGGAGCTCAAGCAGCCATGGAATTCACAAATTCCAGCCACAAGTTTCATAACATGCCAAGATTTTATTCCCCCATGACCACTTTGACTTTTTTTTTTCCCCTCCCCTCCCCCCCGCAAAGAACTAGAGATATTCTTTGACTGTTCTTCTAAAAACCCAAGACACTTCTTTGTCTGCTCTTCCAAGGGGATGGCTCTTTTACACTGTATTCATCTCCAAGCTGGGACTGCCAATTATAGCTCCACCTGGGCTCAGGAATAAAAGATGTCAGTCTGCAGCCTTTGTCCTTTTTTGACTGCTTTATACTGCTATTACATTGATTGCTCTTTGTTTCCCTGCAAATGGGGTCTTACAATTGCAGTCCACCTCCTTCCCTCCCTCTACCAGACTCCCTCTTCCTTGTTCCAAGCTTTTTTTTCTTCTCTTTTCTTCCCTTTTTTTTCTTTATTTTTTTTTTCACTATTACTATTAATTTTTGGTAGATGTTGAGTTTTGATAAGAATCACTCACCTAGCTCTGAACCACTTCTTTATTAGATTTTAAACCACATTTAGAGACAAGCAAAGGTAAGTCAGCAGTGAGATCGACACAGACGCTATCTTTATCCAGCAATAATTCAGCACCCTGCGTCTCATTTATACTTTGTGATTATGACTGCTTTTAATACAAGTTTTCTGTTCAGTTTAGACACCTGATGTGGATTCGTCTGAATTAGAAGTGGATCCCTGCCCCTTTTGTGGTCTGTTCGCATCTGCCCAGAGAGCAGAGCAGGAAAGCTGCAGCCAGCAATGTCAATACGACCCTATAAAGATTAATAGGGTACCTGAAAAGCAACAAGGACTTTGAGTGATTTCAAGGATTCCAAAGACTCAAGAAATCAATTTCAGTGAAAATGTCCTTGCTAATTTAGTACTTGCTAGTATTTGACACCTCTGTACTCAAGTAAGAACACTGAGCAATATATGGATGGGATTTCTGTGCATGCCTTTTGCAATCAGGATTACAAATGAAAATTAATGCTAGCTAAATCCATATGGACAGAAAGATAAAGAATACCCTTCTAATACCTATCTATTCAAAACAAAAGTTAGCTCTATTATTATCTTCACATCCAGTGAAAAGAAATAAATCAGTAATGGAAAATAAATTATGGAGACTGGCTAAATAAGAGTGGAATATTGTCTAAACTATTAAATCTTGCATATCGTATCAGAACTGCTGCAGCATTGCATTAGCACTGAAGAGCCATGTGAGGCTGCTGGGGAAAAAAAGCACACAACTACTCCTGATGTGAAACAATTTGGATGCCAGTAGACTTGATCTTGTCATTGTTTCATTGCACATTAACAAGCTCATGTTAGATGCTCAAAATAGGATAAAAGCAATCCATAAAATAAAATCTCTCCTCTGATGATGTCGTAGGTATTAAAATTCTGTTTATAGTGAAGATTTTTATATGTCCTAATTACATACTGGAACTAACTATTGTCAGTTCTGCCGTGCTGAAAGAGCCTTAATGATGACATTATAGTTTGAATAGAATTTTTAAGCAGATCTAATGTAAAAAGAGATGTAATTAATCAAATTTTAAGCTTACTTGATCTAGGAATAGAGGTATGCTATATCTTTCCCTAATACTATTGCAGTCTTTGTGATGCAAACAAGGTCTAGAGTTATGAACTTTCAAAAACAAAATAGGAAAGAAAACTACAGACATCTTAAAGGGCTGCAGAAGGGACAAAATACTTAACAAGGAACACATTTCCTCTTCCAATACCTGTAAAATATCTTATACACCTATTATTTTTTCTAGGAAACATTTATATTTCATTAACACTGGTCAGGTCATTACCCAGGTCCCTTTTCTAGTGTGCCAAATAATTTACACATATGAGAATAACAGGGAAGCAAGCAGATGAAGAGGGTTAGAGGGAGAGTGATCTGATATACACTATTGGGTGTCAGATGGTGCAAACAAGATGTGTAAGGATTTTTTGTCAACCAGTAGCAGCATGCACATTGCGTTATTTAATTGCAAAGATGCTGATGAAAAAAGGTATCATACTGGTCTTCTCTTCTTTCTCCTTCAGCTCAGTTAAGAAAAAAGACATGTATTTCACAGAGCTTCAGAGAAATCTGATAAATTTTGCGTAGATTGCATGTACACACTTTGTGTGTAAGTACATACATTGTGCATATGCAGACACACATACACATATACTATGATGTATGCATACAGATGTATGCATAAAGATATAGGTACAGACACATATAATCAGCAGCACACATCATTCCTTTATGTATCACACTACATTGCTGTGCAAGAAAAGAGAAAACTTTTGAACGTCACAGCATAGCACACATTGTGATCCTGAGCTGTATGCTTAAGTAAATGTTTGATGTTTTAAGGTTAGCTATGCATAGTTCAAGCTAAAGCTTTAGGATTTGTATGTTTGCATCTTACCTACCGTACAGCCTTCTCGGTGTGTCTAGCCTTGTGTGAGTAATGCAGGTTAATCACCGAAGCATGTGGCAGCGTGAGGACAAAGCAGAGCAGCGAGCAAACCCCAGCTCCCATCTCTCATCGCTGCTGGCTGTGCTGTTCACTTGTATGCGTTGCCTGGCTGGGCACCATGGCAAGCTGCACCCCCATTTGAGTAAAATGTGTCTAATGAGAGAGCCTCACAGATCTATTTTATATTTGCTGGGTTCGCAGGCCTCATCTGCATTGATGAAAGCTAGTGAAAAACATGTTAAAGGGACAAGGAAAAGAGAAGCAGGACAGTCAGAATTAATATCTCCTGTGCTACTATGAATGGTGCCAGGAGCTCACTTTAAAATACAATTTCAAGCTAAAATTCAACAAGGAAACTCTCAAAAAAATATAACAAAAGCACGGGGATGTCATGTGGCTCCCACTCATTTGTGCTATTCAAATAACCATCACATTGAAATGATGTTATTGCCAGAAAAGTGGCAATTCTGACAAAAACATCTGCTTCCTATGAGTTGTCTGAGTAATATCCATGGAGCATACCGAGAAAATGTATTTGAAGCACAGGTGTGGGAGTTAAAATCTCTGCGTTCATTACTGGATTTGCCACAGTGCTCATGCAGGACCTTGAGCACGTTGATAAATATTGTTAAGCTAGTGTCTCTTCATCAGCTAAACAAACACACTGAAAGGTGGTAGGGTTAAAATAGAGTTGATCCCACTGAAGACATCAGGAATCTGTTCTGGATTAGTAGTATCAACACACCTTCTGCCAGTTAATTTATGGGCATTAATGCTCATGATGTATTTTGCAGTCCTTAGACAAATAGCCAGACATGGAACAAGGGCTGCTCAAAGACCACGTTTTACTGTGCTTTGTGCTGATGAGTCATTATTTTTCTGGGAAAGAAGGTCACTGCCTCTTGAATCACCAACAAAATGGCAGTAAATTCTGATTTCAGAATGTGTGCAGGGCCTGAGGGGAGGAAGGAAAGAAGAAGAGAGAGCATTTTGCAGATGATTCCTGAGAATTTTAGCCATCAGATTTTTTCTGCCTTTTTGTTGAACCCCGGCACAAGGAGAACTTGTTCTGTCCTTGAAAAAGGTCAAAGACATAGTTCTTGTACCTTGTCAACTCAAATTTATTGGAAGCGATCTTCCAGAGGCCTTAAACCTCTCTTCAGCAAGCCCTAGCTTCAGCTAGGTGCCCATGTGGTTCCTGTAGCCTCATGTTACTCACTGCTGCTGCTACCTTGGTTTGTCTGAGCTATGTGAGTATGGAAAGACCAACGCCCCACAAGGGAATCCCCATGCTGGCCATTACAGCTCTGCAAACGGGAGCAGCTGTGAAAAGTAACTGAGACTGAGGTCTGACATCTTAGACACCACTGCACCTTCTGTAGATAAGCTAGCTTTAAAAAAGACAGATCGTGTACTATAGGTCTTTCAGTTGACCTTGAAAATTTGGCTTTTTCTATGACTCCATTTCCTTTCATTTCTCCATTTTGCTGGAATTATTGACCATCAGAAATCACTTCAGAAACTATGAAATACACCAACAAAAGTAATTGCATCACACTGGAAGTCCTAGTTGTTAAACAGAATATATTATGACTGATATTATTGAAAAATATACATATAACATCAAAGTTATTATTCCATAATCCTTAAAATGATCACACTTTAAGTGTCCTGGACCAAAATATCAAGTACATCAAGGTGTAGTTATCTACAGGTTGAAGTGAGTTCAGGAACCTGTATTTCTTCCATCTGGAAACCCTCTTAAAACAAGATGTGTATATGCACCCATTTTTAAAAAGGATAGAAAGGAGAACCCTGGGACCTACCGAACTGTCAGCCTCACTTGTGCTGGGAAGATCGTGGAACGCATACTCCTAGAAGCTATGCTAAGGCACGCAGAGGACAGGGAGGTGATCTGAGACAGCCCGCATGGCTCCACCAAGGGCAAGTCCTGCCTGACCATCCTAGTGACCTTCTATGGTGGAGCGACTACATCAGTGGACAAAGGAAGAGTTACAGATGTCGTCTATCGGGACTTCTATAAGACCTTTGACATGGTGCCCCACAACATCCTGCTTTCTATATTGGAGAGATGGGGATTTGATGGGTGGACTGTTCAGTAGAAGAGGAATTGGTTGGATGGTTGCATTCAGAGGACAGTGGTCAATGGCTCAATGTCCAGATGGAGATTGGTGACAAGTGGTGTCCCTCAGGGGTCTGTATTGGGACAAGTACTGTTCAATATCTTCATCAATGACATAGACAGTGGGATCAAGTGCACCCTCAGCAAGTCTGCAGATGACACCAAGCTGAGTGATGGGATGCCACCCAGTGGGCCTGTATAAATCTCATGAGGTTCAACAAGGCCAAGTGCAGGGTCCTCCACCTCGGTCAGGGCAACCTTTAGTATCAATACAGGTTGGGGGATGAAAGGATTGAGAGTAGCCCTGCTGAGAAGGACTTGGGTGTACTCGTGGATAAAAATCTGGACAGGAGCCGACAATTTGCACTCACAGACCAGAAGGCCAGCCATATCCTGGGCTGCATCAAAAGAAGCGTGGCCCACAGGTCAAGGGAGGTCTGCCCATCTACTCCACTCTGGTGAGACCCCACCTGGAGTACTGTGTCCAGCTCTGGAGCCCTTAGCACAGGAAAAACATGGACCTGTTGGAGTGGCCACAAAAATGATCAGAGGGCTGGAGCACCTCTCCTGTGAGGACAGGCTGAGAGAGTTAGAGGTGTTCAACCTGGAGAAGAGAAGGCTCCAGGGAGACTTTACTGTGGCCTTTCAGTACTTAAAAGGGGGCCTACATGAAAGATGGGGACAAACTTTTTAGCAGGCCCTGTTGCGATAGGACAAGGACTAATGGCTTTAAACTAAAAAAGGGAAGATTTAGACTGATACAAGGAAGAATTTTTTTACAATGAGGGTGGTGAAACAGGTTGCCCAGAGAGGTGGTGGATGCCCCTGGAAATATTCAAGGTCAGAATGGATGGGGGTCTGAGCAACCTGATTTAGTTGAAGTCCCTGCTCATTGCAGGGGAGGTTGGACTAGATGACCTTTAAAGGTCCCTTCCAACCCAAACTATTCTGTGATTCTATGATTCTATGTCATCATCAGCAGCAAAGTCCCTGCCTTGTCAGTGTCTCATTTTGTTTTAAAAGATCAGTAGTCCACAAACTCATTTTTTACAAAAGGCTTTCTCATCTGCCGGTTTCAGGTTCCCTAAACTAAGTTCTTTACATACCCACAGCAAGGATTGGGCTCTCCAGAAACCTGAGAGCCTCTTCTGAGGAAGGAGTTGTCATTAGCACTCCCTGAGTTCGTGCTTTGTTTCCAGGCTTTGAGCCTTAACAGTCAAACTAGTCTTTAAGTTCAGTAGATTCACAACAGCAAACCAGAATCTGACCTAACAATTCCCCCCTCAAGTATTTGCTAAGCAGTGGCTAAACTTAATACATTCTTCTCTTTCTGTGTATTTTTGCAGGCAGATGCCTCTGGAATTAGACCAACACACTCATCCAGAAAACAAACTAATGTCAAGCCAGCATAAATTATGAGGCAGCAGCTCCAGATTTGTTAGGAAGGGCAGTTACACACACACAAAACTTTAAGCTTGGTTTTTTTGATTTGTTTTGGATTTAGAGGCTAGGTTGCTAATTTCACTTCACCCCCTTCTCAGAAACTGTGGAAACAAAATATGTCATGAAATGGCATACTTAGCCTCAACATCGTTTAATTGTAAACTGAACATAAGTGGCATATTCATCGTGTTTTGAAGGCACTCACTGCTCTCCCTTACCCCACGCTTTCCCACCTAACAGTGCTCCTCAGGGCAGAGGCCAGACCACTGTGAAAGATAAGAGTGGGAAACAAACACCGTGGAGATGGAGCCCTGGGGAAGTGAGATGACAGACAGCACAGCACGACCGCAGCGACACACGTCGGGACGGGAGGGTGGAGTCACATGTCAAACCCACAGCTTCTTATCCAGTCTTGGGTAAATCAGGACAGTGCTGAAAACCCTGGCTGATCAAAGTTGGTTTCTCTTTCTCTTTAATGCTTTCTGATTGGATTTTGCATGTAAATTGTGTACTTCTCTGAGCTAAGATTCTTAGTAGCAATAGCAACAGGTCTAAAGTTTGCACATCTAGGTCAAAGGCCACACTTCACGAGAATTCAGTCCAAAATGTCTAAATCAATAGATTTATACAAAAGCTGTCTGTTTTTCCTATGCTGGTAAAGTTCAAATGTAACAATTTCATGAGTTATGTATGAATGTGCTTTCCACTAGTTTATCTTGCTACAATATGGAAATAGGAATTAGCTTAATTCCTGTCCAGTGGTAACTGTTTAATTTAAAGCAGGATTGGAGAACCCCTGACTAGAGCTTGTTTAGACCAATAATACCCTTGGCTTGTAATTGGACTGAAAAAGCAGACCAACTAGAGAGGAAGTATGATTTTGCTTTCTAGGAGGAAAGTAAGTCACATCGACTTGCTTGTGTCATCACCAGGGATTGGACACCATCAAAAGGGCAGGAGAGCAGCACTCGGCTGCCAGGGGGTGTCAGATCAGGTCTGCGTGCTTATGAAAGAAGCAGAGAATAACTGTTGTCTGTCTGCCTGCCACAACGGTGTCTTCAACATCAACGACATCATGATTTGCTTCACATCCAGTACCAAAAGGGATTTTTCTAAGTTTTTAAGAATTTGGGGGTTCTGTGTAAACACTGACTAGGGAGAGGACATTTAATGTACATCTGTGTTAAATAAACAAGAAAAAGGACCAGTTTGGTAGAATGGAAGGCTGGGTGGGTGAGTGGGAGGAGGGCATGTTTTGCATTACTAAGCATAAAATGAGTTTGTGGAGGGGCATTTCGGGGATTGAACTTCACTCTGGATATTTGGAGAGAACCAAATCTTGCTCTGTCTTGTCCACACTGCCTTTCGAGAATGATAGAGCCATTCCCTGAACTATACCTGATTCTTCTATTGGAAAGTGCTGGCTGGCAAGACCCAAAACTTAGACAAGGGAGCATTTTAAGCATATAGACAATCAGTAGTCTGTGCTTGAGCTCATTCTCTGTTTTGGTTTTATGCAGCATTATGATTTATAATGTTACATAACACACAGCCCACAGTAATTCTCATTACTCCTAGAGATTTCCCTTCCAACTACAAAAGGGCAGAGTGTGCGCGGGACACTGATACTGTGCTTTGTTTCTTCCATAGTCTGGCAATCGTCTCATACTAAATATTGTGTAGACATAATAGTAAGCCAAGAAAACCTGGAGATAGCACAATATTCCTAAGAAATACTATGCATTTGCCATTCTCTTACGTTATTTTCCTATGTAGAGAAGAGTTCCTATTCATTTCAGTGGGAGTTTTCTCTCAGTAAAAAAAGATTTTGTTCAAATCAAGGCTTGGTGCTGCTCCATTGGTGTTTCCTATGCAGATCTGATGAAAGTGTCAGGGAATGAGGGGTTAGCAGTAGTAAAAAACTTGAGTGGGTAGCATATACTCCTGATGCCACGCAGCAGGATTTGACTTGCAGGAATGCTGGCAAGAATCTCCCTCCTCACTTCTCTCAAATGACTAAGGTTTCAGAAGTTGTGTGTGTGAATGTGTGTGTGCGTGCATGTGTGAGCCTCAGCTAACTTTTTTTCAAATAATCCATCAGAATCAGGTGCTGGAAAAGTATTTAAAATTATTTTCATCTAAGGAAAGAGGTGAGGAATGTTTATAGCTGTCATTTTCTTGGATATCATTCAAAATGCTACCCCTAAATTTCTATTGGGTAACACATTCCTTTTATGAACTAAAACCAAAGTGGGTCGTTTGGCTTGTAAGAGATATCATTATTTTGAGCTGTGTGCTAATTAGTTCACTTCCACTGATTATCATTAATACCTGTGGCTGTATGATTCGTATAGGCCAATAATAAATCACATAAAACCAAGAGAATGCAGATAAAAAACTTAGAGTGACTTAAAAAAGATTAAACACAAGCTGCAAATATGGAAACATAAGAGACCTGAAATGAAAAAACCACATATTAAACATCAAATTTAAATCTGCTTTACAGAAGGATTAAATGCTCACTGTGGACTGTGAGAGAATCCATTTCTAATGGTGAATTTATATCAGTCCACAGGGAACCCTATCAAGGCACAGCTGACTAATGACTATCATTTTCACTTGATTTCATTAGTATTTAAGTTATAGCATGAAGTACATTCCCTTCGGTGCACTGAAAGTCAGTGATTTACATACATTTGCTGTGAAGATTTTGCTTTGGCTAATATAAAAATTATTTGCTAGTTGAGAGTGTATTTTTTCTTAGCCTACCTAAGTCCACCCATTCAAAACTAAATGTTAACTTTTCATACGATTAGTCGCAACACATTTTGAAAGCATGTTATAATAAAATTAAAATTATATTGTCAGGCCTGAAATTTTTCTTTCTTTCCGGATATGATGTAACACTCTTTGTTAGGCAGCCTCTAGTTGTTTGTAACCAGGTTTTTCTGTACAGTGCATGCATGCAATACATCTTTTTCCTCTACAGTGTCCAAATCCATAGCTACAGCAAAATATCGTAGACACTCTTCAATTTATAGACAACTGATCGTCTCATCTTTGTAAGAGAAATCCTGAACATTTGGTCAAGATGGGTAGCTTTTTGAAAAGAGTGAGAAGAACATGCTGAAAGTAAATGGCTGCCTGGGTGTCACTTGCTGGCACCTTCCTCCTGGATTCCCCATCCAATTAAAAAATAAAACTACTCATCCTCACCTCCGGTTTTCCCTCCCTATTCTCTCGCCTCCCGTCACTGCCCACTCAGACAATACAGCCTACCAAACTAGCTGCTCCTCATACACTTCTTCAGGCTTTTCTGCCTTTGTAGCTTTACACATACTCCTCTCTTTTCCAAGCTGCTCTTCATCTCCAGCTGCATTTTCAGCTTCCTCCCATAAAGTGTCTGACACATAAAACAGGTACAAGCAGCATCACATCTTTATTTTGCAGAAAGCTCCATTCACATCAACTTTCTTCAGAATATCCTTTCCTCCCGAGCCTTTCTGTTCAGACCATGCACAGTTACAGCACACAGACATTGTTAAGTAAATAACACTCTCTATTAAATATTAAAAGCAAAGCCCAAAACCACTGTATATGTGTCATTAGCCTAATTATACACTATTCAGTTTTTTATTTCTTTTAATGGGGCTACAGGAAAGCTTGCAATACTATGCTTAGGTAAGGAGGCATATCTGTAAACATCAGGTCTATATGCACAAAAACCTCAGGAAACCCTGAACCTGTAGTTATATCAGAAACACAAAGGCATCAAATCAAAAGTAGAGGTTAAAAAGGAGGCTCTTAACCGCATGTTAAGACAGTTCAGCAAATGAACAGAAACCGTCCTCAAAAGTTGTGCGGAGAGGGAATGAGGGGGTAACACTGTGTTTGCCCTGTAGAATCACTTGCTGTAAATCCTGGCCGTGCAGGAAAGGTCTATGTAAAACACCTCTGATTCATGTTATTGACATCAATTACATGTGTCAGCCAGATAGCCCCATCAAACTAGAATGCTGTAATTAGACACCGAGAGATGAGCCCATGTCCCAAACATCTGGCAGGCTAAATAGACAGGGCAGAAAAGGGAAACAGAGGAAGGGTTGCTATTCCTGTGTTGTACCTGGGGTCCTGAAGTACAGAAACCTTAAACAACTTGTTCAAAGTGTCACAAATGAAAGACAGAAGTAAGCTGCAAACCCAGGTCTCCTACTTCGTAGCCTGGTGCCTCAGCCCACCAAATTTTTTCATCCTCTTCTTTGTTTTCCTCCTATGTTTTGATTTTATGTTTATTTTGAGTAGCGGAACTACTCAAGGTTCAGTTATTCCAGTAATTGTGCATGCATGAATCAAGAGCATGTAGGATGAAAGTTTTACTTGAATTTTTTAGGCTGAATGCATCAAGTTGAAATGGGCCTTTTTCCAGATCAACTGCTGCTTCTCTCCACTCTGTATAACACTCCTCTGCTTCGATGCTCTTGACAGAAGATTGCTGCTTCAGCAAAAAGCTTTGAAGGTGAAAAATCTTAATCCAAGAACATGGTGTGTTTGAGCCTGTATCCTCTAACTGGAGACCTAACTCTGAAATGGGGAGCCCCTGTGACTGCAGTTCTCTCTCTGCCAGTAGAGTCAGAACTTCCAGTTAATCCTTCCAAGCTTTCATAAACCATGATGCAGATTTAACTTGGTTTATGTACTGGATGATCATATAAACAAAAGATCAAAAACAGGTTTCCAACACTAGAAAGACAGAAAGTTAGTGAAAACTTCCAGTATACAGAAAGCATAAATACACTTAGGTGGAATCATACCAGGTGTCCCCAAGACCATGAAGAAAACATTGTTTTATCCATTTGATGTTGACTTCTGAGAATACTAGGAGTCCAGCAGTTCCTTGTTTACTTAAACACTTGAATCTCGTTATAATATTTCAGTAGAAAGTCTTTAATTTCTAAATCCCAGCGCATGCATGCTCTAGCCTTTACTGTGCTGCAGAGCTCAGCTGAGACAGTAGCTCTATCTCATGCGTCTCTCTGCTAGCAAATGCCCTTTAGCAACTGATGCTGCTTTCAAACACTGCATTTCCCTTTGAATTATTTGCAATACCACTGAGTGGTCTGCAGTTTGTTCTCCACCCTAGCAATTCAGTTTCAAAAATAAACTGCAATATTTTAGATTAAAAAGGAAGTATCTGAAAAAAAGACTGCCAATATGTCACGCATGCTAAATCATTTTGAAAATTCTGACCTCAAACAAAGTGTATTATTAGTTAAGCACAAAGAAATCCATTATTTTAGCCTATTGTTATTTTGCCAGCCCTTCAAGTTAGATTTAAATGAACTCAAATCAAAAGAGTATGCGAAAAAGAAAATAGTTTAGATGACTCCGCTCACAGTGACTGTTGACTGCTCTTTGAATTTCAGCTTCATCTATTAATAAGAGAATTTACGAGCAAGATTATCAACTATCCTTGAGAGGGAAAAATGTAAGCAGAGTGGACAACTAGAAGGACTTTGTGAAAATATGGCTGAATATTAACTGAAAGTATTTTTCTTCTTTCAATATCCATGATTAGCTGAAACGTTTACATCTTTATTACATTTAATCATTTCACTTTCTGCCTGTATGAAAGATCAGATTCAGGTTGAAACTTGAGATAAAAATTATTTTCCCCATTATCTGCAAATCAGTACATTATTGAAAGCGGCAAGGTATGTGAATAAGCACTGCCTGAAAGTGCCACTAGGGAGGATGACAAACTAGCAAACAGAAAGGTTTTTTACAACTCAGAAGTCAAAACAGAGATTGAGTTTCTCCACTGCCTGGCTTTGTTTAGTTTATTTTGTTTTTCCATGCAGAATCACAGGAAGAATTTAATTCATTTGTAAAGCATGTTGAACGACACAGCACGTTCTAAATGGTTGAAAATGCTACCTATTTGTTTAAACTGTGATTAACACTCTGCAGAACTCAGGCTATCCAAATCTTGATGATTAATTGAACCTCATTTAATTTGCCTATTGTATTTGGAATAAAACAGACTCTAAAATCTTACAATAAAGTACTTAATCATGATTAACAGTACCTCAGTAAGGCCATGGTTCTTGGTGATCCTGTAGCTAAAAGCCTGCAGCTCCTCTAGGTCAGGCTCAGTGAGGAAAGAACCCCTTGCTGAGAAAGTTCAGGAAATTCAGCAGAATCTGATCTCAAGCCAGTGAAAGGCTTGTTTCTCCATGAAATCTGAAGTAGGCTTTTCTACTGGCACGATGTATAAACTGATTCTCTTGGATTCCCTGGAATATATTTGGGTGGACCTCCCTGAAACCAGATCTACCTTTTGAATATTCTGCTGTTCTCCACTGCTTATAAACAAAGACAAAGATTCATGATACTTATTTTTTTTTTATTCTGCAATTAGGTGAATAAAATACTGTTCTTTCTACATCTTTAGACCGCCTGAGTTTTACATGTTGTAATTTATCAGAAGTTGTCAATCCTGAGAAATATGTTAAGCTTTGGCTTATATCTTCTTCTGAAACCCTGGAACTTATGGCAGGTGCTGCTTTATACTAGCTCAGCTCTTAAATTCATAACCAAACAGTCTATGGTAGAGCAGGTTAGAGTCAACCTTTGGATGAGAGTTCACCACTGTCAATGGGAATGTGTTGTGCAGTGATTTGGAGCTTTGGGCTGGAATTTTCTTAGTGGAAGCCCCTGGGCAAACTCGTATTCTTGATCCATCCATGGACATCATTCCTGTCAGCTTAGCACAGAGAAGTCACAATGACCTTTGAAAACCACGGCAGGCTTCACCTTAACTGAGAGGGACTTTACTAACAGGATAAGCTGTTTGCTCAAAGAGTGGTACCACCTCCTTAGAGACAGCCATTTCCTATTCTCAGATAAAAACACTTTCAAAAATTTTGGTGAGTTGCCACAGACAGTGTTCATGCGAATGAAATCCACAGACCTTTGGCTGCTGTGACAATGGCACAAAGTATACAAAATCAAGCAGCGCTTTATTCTACCAGACAGTAATAAGCATGTAATTATATTGTAATTAAAAAGCAATTATTCACTGGCATCTACTGAAGATGTCTTTAATGGTAATTCTGAGTGCGACTACCATGTAATTTGTAGACAGAAATAAGTGTGCAATTACTCTGTTAGTAACACAGTAATTACCAAATACATCCAAGTATCGTTCTGTTTTCTGACATGGAGTTACTGACACCTGCAAAGCATAAATTACATAGCAACTACATATGCAGCTGCCAGGTGATGTACAGTAGAATGCAAAGATGGCAGATATCATTTCAGAATTAGGGTCCAATTCATTAGCATAAAACTGGTGTAACGGATTAGTGATCAGCACTCAAATGTGAAATAAGACCCAAGCCACTAAAATCCACAGAGTCGTACTGCCTTAAAAGAGCTATAAATGTGTGGTGAATCAAACCCAAATCTTTGTGTGGAATGATGGATACAATAAAATATGTTGTCATATTCACAAATCTGGAATTACGAGCTTACCCCTTTCACATGAACTGATCCTACCCTGTTCAAAACAGAGAGGTTCTGCTGTTCCTGTCACAGGTTCCTATCACAGATAACTCGTGAGCAACAGAGCCTTGCTGTATGCGGAGCCTCGTATGTCAGCTTCTCACCTCCCTCTTGTGTCATTGCTACAGTGACATTTCCAAATAACAGGTTTGACAGAAGGTGGGCCCCAAGCAGAGGAACTTACCAGGTAAGTGGGAAAGCAGAAGCAAAAGCCCCCAGGCAAGAAGTGCGTAAACATTTCATAGAAAACACTGAATACACTATTTTGAAGCAAATGACATGTCATCTTTGTGACTGATGCTGATTACCTTCGTTCTTGCGAAATGGACCTTGATGCCCTTTTCTAACCCAATGCAGGTTTATTCTACGTAAGAACAGCCTTAATCTTAAGGATGAGACTTGAAACCAGATTGACGACTCAGGTGCTTAAAGATAAAGATATGTTTATGTAGACTGCCACACACTTATCATCTCAGACTTGAAACTTGTGCATCTAAATCACATGCTACACACCAAAAGATCCTTGTCAAAAATCACACTAAAGCACATTCAGAGCTTAATTTTAAGAAGGCTTAGCACACAGAAATTAGTATGAGCTCTAAGTGGTCAGAATGCTTGACTATCAGTCCAATTTTATACAACACCCTACAAAAAAGACCTGTGTTTGAATTTTATTTATGATGAGTTCATCTAAAATGAAAATAGGCTTTGTTTTCCTTAAAGAAAGGACAAAAGAAATAGAGAAATACAGGACTGCAAAAGACCTCTGGGATCACAAAGTCTAAACCCCAGAAAGGAAGGAAAGCAATTTATTGCAACTAATCTGGTGTGATGCAAGACAACACACCCATGCTGGCAAAATACAAATATTTATCTCCATCCACATTCTGTTTCCCTTCCTTGGTCTGGGAAACTAAAATTCAGCAACACAAAAAAGTACATCTATTATTTAATCAGACCTCTGATTTCAGTTATTACTACCATTTTGCTTAGCATTTGCCATCTTGTTTTACACGGTCACTGAGTTTCTTCAGCAGTGCCAGAATACAGCCACTTAAAATTTACAGCAATTCATTTAATGTTCTGTCATCTATCAAGATTTATAGCGAAACTGTCCTGAGGTGCATGAATCCTATATAATGAAACACAAGACTATTGATTAAAAAATAGGATGATGAAAGAGGGACTGGGGTGTCTTTCAAGGAAGTTGTGGAGGAAAATGTGAGTCATCTAAAGGCACCCATTTGAAAAGGGAGCAGGATAAGCCCTCCCTTCCCCATCACTGGTAATTCAGAGTTATACGGATAATTAAAGGTTTCTAAAACAGCTGTACTGCAGGAGTGCTGCCATCCTTCTCTGTCCACACTAGGGTGTTTCAGGGTGATTAATTGTTAATTGGCAAATGTCAATATGCCCTGGAGTATATTTTGCTGAAAACATACAGGCATTCTGGTGACGGCCCTTAATTTTTGCTTAGTCTTTTTTGCAAAATGGCACTAAGAGTGGCATTCATGTCTTATAATTTATCCAAGAGTTTGTAGGGAACAATAGCTTGCATTCTAGCTGCTGGCACTGTCCATCAAAACTTTGAATTAGGTATAAAGAAGTGTGGTTGTTGTATCTGAAACACTGGGTTGCACTAAGACAGTACCTACATGGAAATATATGACTAATCATTTACACAGTTAGACATGTGCAGAAGTACCATGAAACCGGGACCAGAGAGTGACCTGGTCACCAACAGTCTGTGCCTGCTAATGATGTAAATCAAAAAAAAAAAAAAAAAAAAAAAAAAAAAAAGAAAAAAAGAAACAAACAAACAGCAAAAAACCAGCCTTGCTTAATCAACTGGCTTCCTGCCGTTGTGTTACCAAAACAGCTAGAAAGACTCTAAATCCACGGCACGGACTTCTAGTGACAATACAACTATTGCCCAGTTCCTGTTGCTTTGTTGTATCATTGTTACAGTCCAGTGGTTGTATTTCAGCTGCAGTGCTTTTGGAGTCAGTCTGGAGGTGGCTGCTTCTGCAAACTAGAAAAAAACCCTCCTGGCACTAATGGATATAGCTGTAGCAATGTAAACGGAGAGGTCAAAGGCTGATTGGCCACGAAAACTGAAGTATTGTAGCATATATACAAAAAAAAGAAGATAATATCCTTTTTAGTGATTTGTGAATATTCTAGGGGGGCTCACTGTGGTTTTTTTTTTTTAAATTAGCTAAAGCAACCGTGAATACACATAACTAGGTTTGCATGCAGGATACATTTAGAGGATGTGATTATTTGAACTTAAATTGCCTGTTTGTTTTTTTCAGATTATTTAATAAGATCAAAATATATTACTGTGCTCCCACTTGTAGAAGTTTCCTTCCAGGCTGCGCTGTGGAAAGTCACTTCTCTGTTGCCTGCTTTTTTGCCTGTTACACAGATAAAGAGAAACCTTCATTCTTCAGAGCTGTCATTCTCGTATCTTTCATGTGCACTAAACTCACACGAAAAAATATTTCAGAGGGAAACAATAGAAGTGCTTCATAACTCATACACAGTAATTGTTGTCCTGTTGAAATCTGAGGCCTTATCTTGAATTCCTAACTCATCTTATGCTTGCAGGGACTCCACACAAAGAGTGTGGCAGAACTGCGTCTCTGCTGATATAACTTTCATTCCAGATGTACAATCTTTTTACTGGTTTATTCTCAAAACATTTATAGGCACATTTATATATATATATGAAAGTTTCAGTCGAGTTAAGTGAGGAATAAAGAGTTTCTCAATCTTTTGAGGACATTTCTTCCAGACATTGGAGATAAGAAGTCTTTCTTATTATTTTTTTTAACTAGTAAGACCTTCTACAAGGCCTTAAATGGCACTACTTAATCTTAAAATTGTCCGTGTTTTTTAATAGATATACATAAATAGAGCAGGGTTTTTTAATGCCAAAGCCTTTAAAAACACCTGGAGTCATCCACAGCAATGACTTTTTGTATCTGTCCTATTTGGAAAACAACCAATCCTCTTTTGGTTACAAACTGCAGCCTACTGTGTTACCATAAGGTGCAGTAGAAATTTCAGAGGTGGCTCAAATTGTGATTGAGTTTGGAAAATTATTCCTGAAGGACATACCTGCATAGTCTTTGCCATGAAAAGAACCAGGTACCAAATTCAGGGAAGCTGTGTTTGCTCATCTCAGGATTCAGAAATCATCCCAATAAGATATCTGTCAGTGTGTTCCCTCCTGACCGCCTGCTTCCTTGCATTTCTGGGGAAACCAGAAGGTGGATGAAGGGTGGGTGAAGTGAAAAGGCAGTGGTGTACAGGTAACAGAGAAACTGGAGCACAGCAGCCTTCTACACAGGTTGTACAATTTTCTGCTCAGTGGCTTTCCTGCAGGGAACTCATCTTGCACCTTAATGCCAGATTTGGCCACTGGCAGAAAAAAAATTAAAGGGAAAAATGACCACTTCAGAGGTCTCAACTGCTCTGGTAGAAACAAGTAGTTATTTACACTGGTTAAAAATGTCCGGGCGGATGGGGAGGGTGTGGGTGGAACAACAATTAAAAAAGAGTTCCTTCTCCCTCAGCCCAAAATTAAATTCAAGACTCATCAAGCCTGACTCAACTTTCTCCTTGAGCACCTGCAGTTTTATTCCTCTGGGACTAGCTCTGTTAGGAAGCCCAGGCACCAAGCCAGCATGGGTCTTCTTGAAGACAACATTGTTTTTCTTCTAAACTGCCCATCGGTTTTAGAAGTTGAACCTTATTCTTCCCAACAGTGATGTTCCTCAGGAAGGAAGCTATACCATGAGGGAGTCCTCACAGACTAAAGGAAGCTCATGGGGGAAAGTGTGGAGACTCCAAAGCACTGAATAGCTCCAGGGAATTGGATATAATGAGTACAAAAGACCACAGCAGACAAGCTTAAGTACACGGAATTTGGTATTGTTTTTAGGATCAGACATCCACAAAAGAACTTCAAAAGACTGAGATAATAAATCGTCATTATTATTATTATTATTATTATTATTATTATTATTATTATAAACAGGTTAATCAGATCTGCTAAAATAAGAGCAGGCTTGAATTTCTACTCAACCTTTTTTGAGTTTTAAAAAAGTTAACATTTTCATTCACACTTTTGTCATCCCTTCTTCCTACATAGAAGTTGAGAATTGTCTGTTATACTACCAAACATCAGTATTGCTGGTAGACACAGAAAACACCTGAGTCCTTACATGCCCTAAAAGGAAAGATAAGCTATACCACACACTGCATTACAGCTGTGCATTTTGTCAAGTGTTAGTGTATAAATTTAACCATGAATGAGTCTTGTGACCATATCTTTGTCTGAAATATGTCCACATATAGTTCACTATACTTTTTTCAAATCTGTATGTGTCATTTCATTATTTCTAGCCTATTCAGAGTCCATTTCTTATCCTTTCCATTATCCCCCTGGAAAAATGGATGAAATTGGGTCACTACTGTGCTCACATCATCCCCTGGGCTGCTGGACACCTGGGTTTTTAGGACACTGTAATATAACAAATGTAGCAAATTTTTATTGCTTTTTATGTCTAAATCCAGTATCTTCAAGACATTTCTCTATACAACATCCACACTAGGCTGGATGGGACAGTTATTTAGAGCTCTTTTTCAGTTGATATTTCCCAGCTGCTTGTGTAGACATCAATACAATGTCTTCCAACAGCTCAAACAGAGCTGCAGGGTCACATCTAAGGCCATCACATAGGCAGTCATATTAACCCTTGCCTCCATATCCTAACAGAACTGGTGCAATCATAAATCCCACATAACACAGCAATGCCACACGCCCTTGTGACAGGATGGGGGGGCAGAGTTTGGGTTAGTTGGGGTTTTTTTTTCTTTTTAGCTTGCTTTTAAGTGTGATGGGTAGCTTACCATGAACTGGCTTTTTAGTTATAGTGTACCTCTTCAGAAGGGCAGTCTCATGGCAAGGTTTTAACTTTACTAACATGCAAAGAAAATTCATGCAGCCTTCAATATTTGTCTAAGCAATTTCCAGGGTTATTTAAACCTTCATTACCTATATTTGGGAATCTGTTAAACAAAGTTAAGTCTATTCCTAACACTAATCAGATTTATTGAATTAACTTTCAGTGACTTATTAACTAAAGAATATGACTATCCTACAGAGCCAACCAAAATAAGTTTAATTAAGTCATTGTTTCAGGAATGCATAGACATTTGGATTTGCACAAACCCACGTGGGACCCTGATTTGCTAGTCTTTCCATTTATATCTTTAAGTAGTTGAAATGAGACAAGACAACCCATGGGTGTGTTTTCTTTGTTTATGCACCTACATTTAGTATGCTTTTGTCCATGAAGGTTCTTCACTGGTGAAATATGGCATAGCTCATTTACAGCTGTAAATCACCTGAATAAGTGATGTTCAGAAAACTAACTTCCTGTTGCAATCCCATTTAATTTCAGATTAAATTATATCAATGCTGCAATTCTAGAAACTTTTTGTATCACCAAAAGTAGGAATAATAGGCATTATTTTACTTGATGATGTTTCTTCAGTGATAGAGACATTTGCACATAAACCAATGCATATCATTTAGATAACTTATCATTATAACAGCTGGTTTATATTGCCCTGAAAGAAAACACAATAAGTCTGCAAACCCAGACATTATGAGCAGATTTGCTCAAAAGGAAAATAATGCTATCCTCAAGACCCAAGCTTTCAGAGAGCTGGCAAATCCGCAATCAGGAGGCCACAGTACACACAGGCTTGCCATGCCCTGTCTGCTACAGAGCTGTTGCCAAAATGGCCTCTGTTGCAATTAAGGAAACAAAACACTCAGGCTTTACCTAGTGTTGATGACCTCCGGCATTCTCACCACTATACTTGGCCTAACTGATTTTAACAGAAGTAGACGACGAGCATTCCAAACACCAGCAGTTCAGCAGCAGCGCACAGCAAACACTCAGGCCACCATCAACTCTACATTAATTCTCTCTCCCTCATGTTCCAACTGGTTCACCTCTCCTGACAATAACTACAATAGGAAGTACTTGGGAAAAAAAGTACACACTGCCCTAGGACCTGAAAGCAAAATTCCTCCAATCTCAGCCACGTGGCTAATGCCTAAAATTAGCACACAAAAGCCACAGTACTGAGCGCAGAATGACCTGAAAGGCCCGTGCAATAACACAAGAGAGTGAGATCCCTGTCATTATTAAAGTATGGCTCCAAATTGATGAGTAGATTTCATATTGTTTTTTATCTTTGGGTAATAATACAGTGAGAGGTAGCCAGTGATTCTGACTCTCATATTACCAATTACTATGGTCACTTGACAGCTAAGATTGCAATCACCTTCAAATTAGAGATCCAGTTTGCAGCCATCTTCACACTTCACCCCAAATCAAATAACCTCCATGAGATATCATGTGCAGAGGTTGCTTCTTCCTTTGTGATTTGGAAATAATCAGGACTGTAAAGGGTAGAAAGAGGGCTGTGAGGCTAAAAGACGCATAGTTTAATTTTGAGTAAAACATAGGTAGATTATAAATGACACATTTTATTATAACTAGATGCAAAATACTTAGTACTTTTTTTTTTTTTTAAAGACACTTGGTAGAATAAAACCTTCTTGCCCCTAATTGAAACACACGTCAAAGCTGATTGCTTTGGGAAAACCATGAGATTTGTGGTCACATCAGTCAGGGTACAAGTAATGGAGACAGAGAACAGGCATTTTTCAATGAGAAAACTTTGTTAATAGAGCCTACATAGGAAAAATCTGCATCTTATCAAGTAATAAAAGCAGATTCCTCCACACAGACCTCAGCACTGTAGTTTAATTTTATGACAGCATTAGTTTGTTGTACCAGCTTATCAGTCTTCAGCTGCTCTGCCGAGATATTCAGATTTCAGCTTTGGTAAGAGCAGCAAGACACTTGAAAAAGCAACAAAGAAGAACAGTTAAATGTCTGTCAAAGAAGGTCACAGAGATGTATCTGTCTTCTCTAATGTAGGAGTGGAGGCAAGGAAGTGTAGGAAATTAGTTCAAATTGGAAAGTTAAAAAGCTGACATTGATGTGTAGTCACCACAGGGGGTCCAAAGATGCTTGAGACTCTTGTCGTACAGTGGTTCACTGCAATGTAAGGCCAGAAAAAGAGAGCAAGTAATCCTCAACTTGCGATGCCCTGCCTCACTATGAATTGTTTTTAACAAAAGAGGGAGAGAAGTACAATGATGTGTTTTCCAAAACTGCTGCTCAGCAAACCACCTAAAAAGTTTTCCAAGCTCACTCCTTAAACTTGATGATCCTGGACCTCCCAGGACAATGATGAAATGACCCAAGTCCAAGAATTGTTGGTTTCTTCCCAAATAAGACATAAGGGTTCCCTTGCTTCCAGCCTGGCTGTTCTTTCACTTGAAATCTTAATTCTAACAAATCTTACCTTGTATTGATCACCCATGTGTTTACAGTTCAGTTAAAGTACTGTATATGGCTACAGTTTTCAAAGAATAGTGTCCACTACTGCTATCCATATGTAATGCAGCTTTTAATCACAGGAAGCTGCAACACTCATCAATAGTACATTGAAATTACGATTTATTTTGTTTCTCAGTTCTTGTCATTGGTAAGATAAATGAAGTCTCTCTAGTTTTCAACCTTCCTTCAATTGATAACAGGCTACTTAAAGAGAAAATATTAAACTTTGTGTGAAAAGCCTTCTGATTCCGATTAAAGAAGCATTTAATAGCTTACCTTGCCAATAGCAAAGACCTCTGGAGGAAAGCAAAAAACGAATGCAACAAGACAAAAATTAGTTTTCATTGGCTTTTAAGCTGCTGAATGTTACAAGGCTCTATAACACTTTCATCAGCCATCAACATCTTGGCTCTGGGGTAAAAGACCTTTGATAAAGAGAGAATTCTCCTCAGTCACATAAGATCAGAAAAATACTAAGGAAAGTTCACTTCAAATATAATCTGCTGGTGCTGAATTTTAAGGAAACTGTATTGTAATTTATCACTGTTTTCCAGAGCTTTTACTCATCATGGTATGGGGGTTGATAGATAATCCATCAGTGGCTTCACAACAGATCATGAGCCATTGTTTGGTAACAGAAAGCATTTCAGAAACATATGCTAAGATACTAGTACAGTCTCCAGCTACTTTTTGCTGGCATTTCAGTCCACTGTGCTATAACAGCTACCCTTGTGAAAGATGGTATCATAAATCTCAACTATCCTCTTGTCCTAATGAGAAGATATGGTGAGCTACTGGCTTTCCTAAAGCTATGGAGCTGTATCTGTGGTTAATACTCTTTAGTATTCCAGCCTTTTTTTTTCCGCTGCACATATACAGAAGGGTAATACATGCATAGAACAGTTTGCATAAATTAACAACTTAGATTAATATTATTTTTTAAAAAAACAGTAACTTGTTACAAATTAATTACACAAAATACAAGACATCAATTCACAGATCAAATCTGATCCATGTCAGTAATATTCAAAAGCCGTCACCAACTGATGGCTCTTTACCGTTTCTGTGACAGTTCTATCCCCAGGACAGGCTGAACATCACCAGTTCCATCTGGTGGAAACAACAGTGGATGAACGAATGTTAATTTAGTTCTCACATGCACTGACACTAGCATGAACTAGGATGAAAACTACATTTTAAAAATTTAGCAAATCAAAGGCAAGATCAAAAATACATTGCTAGCCTCCAGGGCTACCACCAGAAGTACTCATTAATTCTGTATATTTCCAGAATTAGGTTTCTGTGGGACTCCCTGCTTATACCTACTATAAGCAGAGGTGCGTGACCCAAATCGATTGTGCAAAACATATATGCTTAAATTTTGTCTTATTCAACAGACCACCGAAGCAAATTCATAGCTTAGGAATTTGTATTAGTTCATCTTATAATCTTTTCTGGCATTGTTCTATATAAGGACTTCCTTCTCTTTTAAATTCAACCATCTTTGTTAAGAAAGAGATTCTGCATTGAAAAGTACCTCTATTTATCATTTTGCTGTAAATAGATATGGTGACTCACCACCATACTTTAGCTATTAACTATTAAAAATCTATTGTAAAATTGTTCTTGTCAAACATTCTTTCACTTGACCTATCACCCAAAGAACAAATAAAACTTCCAAGAGGGAAGTATTCTTCCCCTCTTCTTGAAGTTGCCCGAGGGCTCTCATCTTAGGCCAAAGTTCATGGTATCTACGAGTGCATGCTAAGCCCTGCTTTCTGACCAGATCCCCATTTCAAGCAGTTCCAAAGTGTGGGCTGAGACAGCAAGGCAAGTAGCAGCTCCTCAGTTCTCTCTGGATATACAGCTGCACAAACAAACACACAGTCCAGCCTATAAATAACAAAACAGAAAGATAAGGTGCCTTTAAACAGCATATAAATCAATGCATTGTGCGCCAAACCTCCTTGGGTTGCATATTTGCATAATGTAATATTAGCTATATAATCAGTCTCTTTTAATTATTTATTTTTTCCCCCCAGAGAGCCAAAGCGATTCTTTCTCACAGCAAGCCTTATTAAACGAACAGAGATTCACATAGCTATGCCATGAAGTGATTTTCTCATACAAAGTAATACTTTGTTTTTCTATAACATACTATGAATATCAAAGAAGAAAATGGTTCCATAATAAACATATATGTCATTCCATACGTTTGTACTCCCTAGAGACATAAAACACACAACAGGCATGCCTTTCTTGTTACAAGCCTATAAATTCTGTCTACTAATTGTACCTTAATATTTTAAAAATACACTTTGGTCCAAAGGTACCTGGACTCTAGATGGTGATAAGCAAAGGCATCCTGTTTCTGGTTTCATTGCTGTGCTCCCTTGATAATTTAAATGGATATAGAAACCATCCTGTCTTTTTGAGGGGTACCTCATGGCCATCATTTGAGGACAACGGTGAAGCACCTTGACTGAACAGCTTTGAATTACTAGTCTTCCTATTCCTCATAGATGGATAAGGAAATTTACTACCAGCTGTGAAAATCAGATGACTGCTGATTGCTTTCACCTGTAATTAGGGTTGAACGTACAAGATTGCCATGATCACTCAAAGGCTGACAGAGTGCATGTTCCTCAATTCATCATGTTTGAAGGATTTTTTCCCAGTTGGGTCATCATTGTCTTGTGTAGGGCAAGAAAGATGCAATGATCCTTTTTTTTTCTTTTTCCACTTTCAGAACTCTTTGAAGTTTCTCAGATTTAACAGGTGCTAAAACTTCCACTGGTAAGTTGAACACCAATGGTGTGCTAAGCAAGGAGTCTTAGTAAATTTTATATTGGTAATCAGACCAGGAAACGGATAGATCCATATCCAGTATCTTCTAGACAACATCCATAGAGTCCATCAGTAACAAAAACACTTTTTCAAAGTGCCTTTTTTTGTAATGGATACTGAGGCTTGGCAAACATAATGTGTTTATGGCATTTATTTTAGTATTCACAAAGTTTTGGGGAAAGGAATTTACCTTCCCAACTAGCTCAGTTTCTCGCTGAACCAGAATAAACCATGAAAGGAAAAGAATGGTCTCCTTTATATCACAGGTACAGTCTACTGTATTTTGCATCTTTTTGAGCCTGCATAAGGTGGAAACAAAAGGTATACCTCATTAAGTTATGACACCAAGCTATCAAAACAGAAGTCAACTCTTGCCCATTAACAAAGTATGTTGTACCATCACTGCCAATTCCCTTCTCTTTTGCAGCACTCCCTCCTTTCCCACTACATCTAGACTCTTTTGTGTCAAGAGTGAAGAGGGAGAACAAGGTTAACCATGTGAATATGTACTATTGTATAATACCCTGCTAACTTTGCCTAGCAAAAACTCTGCTGGGAGTTTTGCTGGAGAAAGCAATGCAAAACGCAGCCCTCAACGATGACACTTCCTACTATAATCAAGTGTTGGAGTCAACAGATGAGCTCCAGAACAAGATTAACAGCTTGACATGTCTTGGCAGTTCCAGGAAACTGCAAGTGTATGAGTCTGACTGCACAGCCTAATATATTTGTTTTTCATAAGAAGCATTTGTCCCAAGAGGTGTTGTTTCTATTTCAGTATTTTGCTGTATTACTCAAGTGAACACACCTCTCTAAGAAGTACCTTCAGCTGCCTGGTTGCCCTTAGGAAGGCAGACACATTTCCCCCATAAATGAATCAGTACTTACCTTAGAGATGCATGTAAAGAAAAAGAAAGATAGACTTATTTATGGCTGATGTGGAAGCTCAGGACATATTGTTTAAAGATCTGAAAACAATAAGACAGCATGTATTTTTATTTTTAATTGAATGTGACCTTCCAAAGGACCAGTTATTTCTCCAGATAGCTCCAAAATGTGACATCTCTATTGTATGTCTTCAGTAATCCACAGATTTTCATTGGCTCTACTTTGGGGAGGGGGTGGGGCTGGAAAGAAATATGATTCTTGTGAAATATCAAATAAAAATGAGAGTAAAATCTTGTACCAAAATATTTTAAAAGTTTATGGAACACATATCATTTAATATCATTAAATATTTCTAAACCATAGAGATTTGTCTGGCTACGTACTAAAAACTAAAATACAAACCACCAGATTATGAAGAGAGCATGATTACTTTTTTAAACAATTCGATGTGGTATAGGCAAAGCTGGGTTTTTGTTTGTATAAACTCGTCTTTTCTAAAAGCAATGTTTAATAAAGACAGAGCGTTGAGCAATTATTTCACGTGCAAAAATAAACAGATAGCTATTAAATAGAGCAAATATTTGATTTAAAAAAAGAAAATGTTTTAAAATATTGCATATATTTGCAAATATTGTACATATTTACTTATTCTTGTTTATCTACAGTATGATCAAATTTAAAATTGCCCACATTCAATTTAATTTCTTGTTTTGAATTCAGATAAGCAGCATTGAATTTTCCTAATTTGTTTACAGCTGCTGCTTTGCTTAACCGACATAATACTGCAACTAGCTCATAACAGTCTCCACAACACGAAGGTATTAATGAGCTGAGGGTGCTGGTGAAAACCTGGAAAAACAGTGTATCTTATTTTTCTTTGCTTTCAACTTATATTATAACCAGGAAGGTCAAGCTGTAGTAGTTCCTTTTTCCCACACCCTGCACTGATTTCTCCTGAAATGGTTCTAACTGTTGTTCCCAGTTGACAAGTTCCAGTGCAATACTAAGCTAAGGAAATGCATCAAGGCTGATATATTTACAGTGGAAAATTTCTTGTCCTTTTTGCTAGCATATTCATAATAGTTAGGGTTTGTCATCCATTAGTATCTGTATCACCATAACAGCGATCCTGTTCAGAGTCTTGCCAGGTAAAGAAAGACAAAACTCTTCTTTCAGACATCTTTCTTCTTTCACAGAAAGTTTGACAGTGACTGGAGAAGAGGAAAGAAGGCAAAGAACCAGAGCAAACTATTTCCCAAAATAGAAACCAAAAATAAAAGGATAAAAAAGCAACAACAGTGTGTCTAAAAGATTTAGTATATTGGTTATGCCATAATAAAGCAATAGCACTATAATCACGGTTGAGATTAGGAAGAGAATATTTCCTATCCTACTGAAGTTAGTCAAGTCAACAAAATGGAAGCATCGATAGCTTTGTAAACAAAAGGAAACCAAAAAAGCTGAGATGTGAGGGAAATAAACTTCATTCATCATGTGCAATAGTGTAGATTTACTTCCATGGTCAGTGGCTTCAGTTATGGAAAAGTATCTGAATCCTGCAAATCATTTAACTTTCTAACTCCTGTTTAGCATTTGACCTCCCACAATTTTTTATAAGTGGGAAGCTAATACCAAGAGGAAGTCAGGACATAGACATGATAAGTCGAATTCCTTCTTCCTACTCCAGAAATCTTAGCATTGTAATGACTGCAAAGCAGTCTAAACCCAAGATACAGAAATGCAAGAGGGAGGTAAAGAGGAACAGAACGGGTTGGTAAGACAACCAAACAATGGAACAAAGCAGTTCCAGGTCAGCTGAGATAGTCTTCAAGTCAACATAAAGCAAAACATCTTCTAAAAGAGAAAATTATCCTCAGTTTGATCTGCTCCTCCTAAGACATTATCAGAACTAAATTTTATTCTAAGATGTTCAGCAACAGATAAACTGATACCTGCGCTCCTAAATTTTATATTTGTATTTTGTATTTCATCATTCTACACATGATGTTGAGACAATCAAATACTATCACACACCAATGGAGATCTTTCTGCCAACTAATAATGATTAAAGAAGATAGATACTTTTAATAGTATTGCTCCAGTATAAGACTTAAGAATGCAACTGTGAGGTAGATGATCAGCTGCCAATGACTTTTACATAGATTTTTGCCAGTTATTTCTCTTTGTGCCTTCAGGAATCATCACTAGGAAACAAAACTCTAAGTTGCAGGATTGGATAGCAGATGGTTTCTGTTAATATAATCAATACAATCAGTAAATCACATGCATTTTTATTTTTCTGATAAGAAAGTATTGACAATTCCTCAAATAAGCCAGCTGAACTTCTGTTTAACCTTAATACAGCTCACTTTTTTCTAATTACTTTATTGATTTCTTTGTTGGGGATTTGGGGGGGGGTGGTATTTTTTAAAGGAACAGCATAGGAAAAGAGCTAGTCCAATAGTTCTATGCTTCGTCAAAATTGATTGAGTTTCTTTGTCTGTTTCAAGTCCTTTATATATTTGTGTCATAAGCTTCCAATTAGAGTTCATAGGCACATTCCTTTCAAACAGAAGAGATAAAACTGGTACTAACCTGGTTGCAAATCCATGCTCAGCAACAGATTTCCTGTTACACTTGACATGTAAACATTTTAGTGGATCTGGGTTGAATTGACTTGTCTCTTCAGATCATAAAATTTAACAAAATTTATGTTGAAATACTAACTATTGAAAATCAAGATAGAAGTTATACATAAAAAGGAAAAAGTATTTAATACAATTTTATATATGTAAAATGTATGTATTCATGTAGTTACACGTACATAATGTACAAATTATTTTAATATCAAATGTATACCATTGTCTCTTCTTCCTCTAGTTTACAGGGAAACTTCCTCTAGTTTCTCTTTCTGTAACTGGCATTGTAACTAGGCAGTTTCCGAATACAGAAAACAAGAATATTAGCAACCTGGAAAAATGTCCACATAGGTTCACTCAAAAGCCTTAGTTAGAAAGAAAATGCAAGAAAGATCATGATAAATGTCCTAATACAAGAGAGAAACATTTCTAGTAGTCCTTTTTCATAAAGTGGTCCGCTAAACCAGCAATGAAGCCTACAGTGAAATTGGAGAGAGATTTTTTTTTCACATGTTGAGAGGAAATCCTCTATGTACAAAAAATTCAGCTGTAGAAGTCTTTGCCACAAAGGTGGCACTTAGGTCCAAATCTTAGAGCAATCCAGCACAGGACTGGGCATTAATAAGAGGACAATGAACAGCCGCACCAGTTAACTGAGGCTGACATAACTACCTTGGTGTTGCTAATCCTCAGGCTTCTAAGCACTAGTCATCTCCTGAGTGGTTAGGATCAAAAAAGAAATTTTCCATGTAAGAAGGTTATTGACCATTGCAAGTTCTTAGACTTGTCTCTAAAACACTTAATAGTGTCGACTTTGTAGGATAGACTGGTTTGAACAAGTGTAGTATGTCCAACATTATTATATTTGGAAGTAGGCTACGTATTTAATTTCAGATTACAACCTTTATTATTTAATTGTTAATGAAACTCATGTCTTTTATTTTCAAAACCCTTTACAAAATTCAAGGTCCTTTTATCTACAGGTTTAATTACAATACACTTCTTAATAGAAAGTTTTTATATGACATTGCTTTTTTCTCCACTATTCAGACTAAAACTCATTTTATATTTACCCATCTGAACTAATTTAATGTGTATCTGGACAAAATATATAAGAGAAGAAATAAATGTAAAAAACTTATTTATTATATATTTATTTCTTGCATTACTCTCTTGGTCAGGACAATTTCTATTAGTATTTTCAGGTGGAAAAAAAATTAAAAGTTAAATTATGTTTCTAGCATGATTTTCCAAGAATTCCACATTAATGAAAAAGTACTGATTTCTGTAACAAGTATTATAAAAATTTTCCCATTTAACAACTAGACTAATAGAACTTAGGGTGACTAACATCTGAGTTCTTCTAGACTAGCTTTGAACCTGACAGTAATTTCCTTCTCCTCTTACACATTCTCGTATTACACCACTTCCTCTATTTTGTTCAGCTTAACCTGTATATTTAAGTTGTACAACAGATCCTGGCCACTAATAGTTGCAACCTATCTGTGGCTGCATTTACTGACAGCCTCTAGTCCCAAGTGATGATTGAACATTTACCACCAAAACCACAACACTTGTCTTTTACTAGTTGAATTAAATATTGTTAGATATAAGAAAGTAGTAGATTACAGTTATTGTGGAAAGCAAGTCCTGGTCATGTAAACAAGGTCAAGTATCTCTTGGATTTCTCATGTTTCTGAGGCATGTCCTGACTGTCTCTGTGGTCTTTAAGAGCTCGTGTCACTTCCTGAGACCAATTTTATTATGAACTGCAGCTATACGTCTTGGAAAGTGTGGGACTGTGATAGCCCTTAGTTACTATAGAAGAGCATTGCCCATCTTCTGATCAATGTGTTAGCTCCTCTCTTTCTTTCACTGGCTGCCTTTCATTGCCACTGAGCTAGCTGTTTATATCCATTGAGAAACACCTGAAGAACTTCTCCGCACGGTGGGCCTGGGCCATGGAGGAGCTTGAGGCAAAGGTCGGGAACTGCAACATAACTTGTCGTTCTGAGACAAGCTGGTCTCAAGACAAAAGTTTAATTATTCTGGAAGCTTGTGCTGTTGAGGAAAGATGAGGTTTTACTCCCTATTGACTAGGTTTTCCTGAAAGTTGACAGCTTTGTCACAGGCTCCTCCGTGCTTTGGAGCTGGTCCCCACCATGGAACCTATTCCTGGCTCCGCATTCCCCCAGACTTTGCGTGTTCCAAGAGATTCTTCAGGGATTGCTCTAATGGCCCTGCAATTCGTTGTGAGATGGTTTTAAATCAAACTGCATTTCTTTGGCAATTCTATAGCAAAAAAGAGAAAAGAATGAAATACCAGATGAAAATAATCTTGTCTGGGTTCATACTGTGGAAAACATTGCTAGGCAATGCGTATTATGGAAAACTCACCTACCAGGTGCTGAAATATTCACTGGGATGTGCAGCATGCTATGAGCCAGTCCTTTTCTCAGAATCTTGTCAAAGCAGCGTGACACTGTCTGAAGGCAAAAACCACTCACATGGTTTGGCTTCAAAATCACCTGCACTAACAGACGTTTGGGGCTTTTGGAGTCCTCACAGCATTTTAGGGTTGCAAGCGGGCTAGCCAAGTTAATTAATTCCTTTGGACCACATCATTCATAAAGAAAAATGACATTCCTTTTCAAACAGCTGAGGTCTTGATTTTTTTTAAGTCCCTCAAATGTACAGACATGAATACATTTCTTTTTTATGAGCCTTCTGGCTTTCACGGTAATACCATTATAATGTTCTTTGACAACTGACATTACTAGCATGCCCAGCTCATTGTTCTTACCTTATGAGTTTTCCAAAATAACATTAGGCAACTAGCTGGACAAAGTGTATGATATAATTAATTACATAAACCTTCCAAACCTATATGAAGAAAGACTGTGAATCACAGTGCCATAAATACTTATTGTCACTTATGCTTAAATACCTTTGACTTTTAGACATAATCACAATGGACAATCAGTTTAATGACCCTGAAAAATAGCTATGATATTTACAGAAATACTTGACAGACATCCACAGTTTCCTTCCTTCCAGTTCATTCGTAAAATAGTGGCAAGGTGCCTGTTCAGGGGCTGCTCAGATCGCTATCCCTGACATAAAATGTAGTGGGTTTGCATAAGTAGCTTGCCAGAAAGGGAAAAAATGTCTTTTTGATAGAGCCTTATCATGTGCCAGCCATGCCACATTGGTGCCACATGCCTCTTTTCAAAGGATTATATCAGTCCATATTTAGCTACAGAAAATAGCTTACATATTTCTTGTAAACAGCATATTTTCAAAGCAGAAGTGTTGTGTATAGCTGGTTAACACATAATAATAAGAATGGCAACTCCTGAATAAACAGCATATGAGTATTTACCCTCTACCCCAATCAAGAAACAAATAGGACTTGAGAAAACATAGGTGCAGTAGATGAGCCTAATACATGGGATTAAAGTCTATTACTATCCCACAACTTGTGGCTAACTTGCATCTTCACGTGCCTCTAGTTTTGATGCGGTATCCAAATTGATACGATTCCTAATAATTTTATGCAGATTTGCCTCTCCTTGTGCAAGGTACATTATTCAACCTTGTTTCATATTCTTACATGAAAAAAATGAAGTATTAACAAGACCTGTACTACTGAAGGGGGTGCATGTGAATGTGTATGAGAAAAGAACTTCCTCTAATCAAAATCTTACCAAAACAAAATTGTTCTTGGGAAAAGAATAAGAAAACAATTTTACCTATAGCACAGAGCAGTCACCCAGCTTAATGTACTACTGGACAGTATCCAAATACCTGGTGATGAGAGCAATTGCAGAAGTTACATAACAGGAACTGAGCAGGTCTCTTCCCTCACTCAGCAAAATTTGACCAACATGTAGCAACAATGTACGGCACTAGCCTTGATATCAAGGTGTTACCTGCACATTATTTTTCCAAATCATATAAATGTACATTTATATTTGGAACAACCATATTCTTGAGAAAAATGAATGAATATCTGAATGGAAGAATGAGTTAGACATATATTCACATGAAAAATCCAAACTTTCTGCCTAAAAGGCAGGGCATTTGAAACAGGGTTTTGAGTCCTTTCTGTTTTAACGCAGCATAAATTTTGGCTGGGCTCAGGAAAAAATTTTTGTATTGAAGTCTACAATAAATTCATGTTGGCGAGATGGAAGAAACATCAGATGCTTCCAAACAGGAAGCAGTTTGTCCCCAGATAACTCAATGTTTAACCAATCCTTTCAACATCACTATAATGATACAACTTCCTTTATATCAGTACAGCTGTAACTGTAGGAAGATAGAGTATTTTTTTACTGAATAGTTATATAAATGTTGACTATTGTGTTACATCTTTAGTCTTCATACTTTCTTGTTCCTTCTCTGGCAGATTCCCAGAATATCCCATACAGTATCTTGCAAAATGTCATCTGGCCCAAAACAAAGTTCAGTTGTCCTTCTCTTCTCCAGAGCTCATGAAACTATTTGTCCAGGATAGTTTTCTCACTAACACCCGAGTATTCTAAGAGTTAAGAATCAAGTCTCTAAAAGGCGCCACTATTTTTAGATATTACAAACTCCTATTACACAATTTCAAAAGTATTAGCCTTATCAGCTGTTCTTTAATGGAAGCAGCACTTATACAATTATGTCCCCCTTGTCCTAAAAGCTTGCAATCTATACAGGGAGGAAAAAAAACCAACACTGAAATGCTTGCTTTTCTTTTCCATCCAATATTCTTATTTCAGTAAAACTGCATTGTACACTAAATGGCAACAATTACTGCATGCCACTGAAAAGGCAGACTGTAAGCATTATTTTTTCAGCTTGTATTAAAATTTTAGCACAGGCACCTGAGCAAAACATAAGTTTGCAACTGTCACAACAGGTGCACTGTATGCAATGGTCTATTAAACTAATAAAGATTAGTAAAGTAAGTGCAAAATTGTATAATGCTGAAGGGCTAGTAAAATGTCTTCTAAAAGTATAGCACTTACGATGCTGTCAGCCTATTGACTGGTGTGAGATAATAACTACTTTTCCTGAAAGCCGAAAGTACTGAGCTTCTCACAAGTCCCAGCTCTTGGTGAGATAAATGACAAACATCTGGATTCAGGAGCAAGTCCCTGAGCATCTGGAACATTAGCGCAGGGACTCCAGAAAATGAAGAAAGGGCTGTGGGGTTTTGGGTTTCTTTTCCCCACACAGAAGGGCACATGCTAGGCATGGCTGAAAGCAAGCCATGTTAAAATAACGAGCATGTTCGCTCTGCTTATGGCTAAGTAGGAAACCCAGCAGACGTTTTCCCAACATAGAAGACAGCAGTCATCTTGTAAAAATTTGTCAGTACTTTTCACTGCAAATAACCTTGCTATGATTATATTTGCTAGAGAGTTATTTTCTTGTAAAAATCACATGCGTTTCTCTTTAAAAGTGTAATGGTTTTTCTAAATGTGGGATGAGTTAAATTATCTTAGTTTGTCTTAAAATTTGCTTGGGAGACAGGAGCTGCGTTTTCCTAGGAAGTCTGCATCTTCTCCTGTTCCTCCCTTTCTGAGTACTAACCTCTCTGACATGGTCACTTTAAGTGGTAACCCCTCATTATTATAGTTGTATCTTGATGCAAGCAGGAGCCCGGAGCAGACAGAAGCAGCACAGAAGATAGGTATCTATGAAAGACTGGCCTTTTACTAGGGATCGTATGACTTCAGAGGATCCATGCCAGAACAGCAATACCTATGACACTAATTGCCTCCAGCGCAGAGAGCAGGTTGTGAGAGACATTCACCTTACGCTCTCCCTGCTCTTTTGGAGCAACCACATCATCAGCCTAAAGCCAGTAAAACAGCTGAGATAACCCACAGGTCCTGGCTGTGTCTTTTCTTTTTACTGCACCGATTCAGTCTGAAACTGCAGTCGCAGTTGAGTATGGGACAAGGTGTAGAAAGCCAAGTCTCGACAAACCAGTAGACCTTCAAAAAGCTGGCAATACGCTCATTTCATTTGAGCTCAGCGCTGAACTTGGGCTTTTTCAAACCATCTGTGACTCATCTCTGCAGCCACCTAGTTTCAAAGTGCTCGCTTCTGTGTTCCTACCAGCCTTAGCAGAGCACCACACAGATGTGAGACAGCTGTGGGCCACTCTGTCAAAGTGCTGCCACCTGTTTCTATGCTATGCAACCATACGTCCCAGAACAGGTTAGTCACTAAATTTCAGAGCCTTCTTTACAGCATAAACAGAGTAATAGGATTTCCACCAGAGAAAGTACCAGAAAAGATAAAAAAAGTAATGTCAAATGTTTCTCCAAACTGCCTTTAAAATTGTGTCCTGCATTAACTTAGCAGCATGATCAGTTATTTGCTTTGTATAACATGGATGTACTTATGTATAGGCACACATTCCAAATTTCAGAGGAAAAGCTGACATGGGTTAGTATCTTAATGTTCAATCTATCATCCGTGGAACAGAACTCTGTGCACTAAAAACACCTTTCACCATTAAGGAAAGCAATAGCAAATTGGCTGATTAGCATAAGTGTACAACTGTGTTGTCTCTTAAGAGTTATTTTCATGCTTTCCAAATGTAGTTGTTTCAGTTGTTAAATTTAGGAATTCTCCTGATTTTTTTATATATAAATCTCGACACCTTTATCAGACATGCTACAATTCCCAGTAGGTAGAAAAGCCCTGAGCAAATATAAAATGAACTTTTTAAAAAAAAATGAATCTGGGGAAAAAAAATACAGCAACCCAGAAACGCAATTAGTGTTGGTAAGAGTCTCAAATAAACTTTGGATTGGGAAATTTACAGAATTTAATCCAGCGAGATTTTGTTATGCCTAGATACAAACTACATAAAGCAAATAATAAATTAGTTTCTTCAATCTTTCAATTCTAAAATAAAACAGTGCCCCACTTCTGGTATTGAATGACCAAAAAAAAAAAAACTATAATGATATTTATAAGACTATTCCCCTTCTAAAAAAAATCAATAAATAATCAGACCATTATCAGTGAAATTCAAATATGCCAATCAGCTGAATTCAAGGGACCCTTTCCCATGAAAAGGCAAAGAAACCCTGGCACAAGTCATTTCATTGACTTAAATAGAACCACTTGAATAGGTGAGAATCTCCCAACTGGGCCAGAGCTTTCTCAGCACTACATTGCAAATTATAAAAAGATATACTGTGCTGTATCTGTGCCATTAGGCATAGTTCAGCTGTTGAAAATTGTACTGTTGGTAACTCTTTTATCATCCAGTGAGAATGTATCTAAGATAATGAAATCGTACATTACCCTTTGAGATTTACAAATCTGACACCACATGCAATGTCTGCTCTCCCTTCTTCAAATTAATATATAAAGAGACGTCTCTTTGTATGCTGAAAATCTTTTCTCTCAGCTCTACATAATTTTAGAGGTCATTTAATGAACAGAGTCATGATTTGATATCCTCCTCCCATTGTAACTAATCTAATAAGTATCTAACATTTTAGGTAGTACTGTGCTATCTGTATTACTGCTCGATGAGGCTGCCACTTATCCCGAAGACAAAAACCAGAGTGGCAGGGAAGCAGCAGTTTGGCTTAACTTCACGTACTCGCCTGTCGGAGAATTTCAAATCACTCTTCATATCTTTTGTGAGCTCATTCATTCAGGAGAAACAGCCTGGGTTTGGCAACTGATTTTGGGAGTACATATTTCTTTGATGTTCTAGGGAGTAGTAATTTGTGCCTTGTAAATTATATAAAGTACCTATCAAGCAGTAAATAGGTACATGGAAGGGAAGGTCAGTAGTGTTTGAATGAATGTACTGATGAAGATTTCTCCTCTGATATTTTAATTGCTCCCCTCTGATGCATTCAAAAGGCAGGCAATATGATTTTTTTTTTTAATAATAGTGAAAATATAGACCCTTTTCAACTCCCTCTGCTTGATCAACCAGATCAAGTTCAAATTTTATGTATTCACCTGTTTCGCTCCTCGTAGCTCTGTCCTGCAGAGAACTTATTTCTTCTCTCTGTCCTCTCCTTGCCCCTTCAGACCCATCAAGCTGCTCAGGTTTTTCCTGATCTTTTCCCATTTTCCATGACCAGCACTGCATCATTTTTCAGTTTGCAGAATAATATTTGTAGTGTTATTCTGATTCTATTCTTCATAATTTGCCTGGTGTTTTACATGATGTACCCACGAGGTTCTGTTATTGGATATATTTTGCCCAGCAGATTAATGCTACCTATTGTTTCCACTGCTTACAGAAACCCTTTGTCAAGGCTTGATCCTATTTGCAGAGCAAAGCAGCATTTTTTTAACAACAGGAGGATGAAAGGAACAGGTTAGCAGCTGTGTCCAGATTGCAGCTCTGTAAATCCACTTGCACAGTTTACAACAGAAGATTGCAGAGTTTCAGCCAGTGGTTTGTATCACAGCTCATGAGTCCAGGATTTTAAAAGAAGTTTTCAGGAAGAGGCTACAGAACTTTTTCTGGAAGATATTCACAGCCACCTCCATGTGGGGATCAATCCTAGGACAGAGTGAATTTCGTTTCGACTCACAGTCGTCGTCCACTTTAAACAGCTTACTGAGCCCCGGGCAAAGACCCAGAACTCTGCAGGTCACTTAACTGCTGCTACAGAGAGTAGTGACTGAACCATCTTCCCTGGAAACCTCAAAGAGATTTGTCTTGAAATTTCTGATTTTCAGAGTTTTTTACAGACTACTGGTTGAGTAAGGACAATGAGTTCTGTCATTCAACCTGTTTTATAGATGCAGGTCTCTGTTCAGTAGGTTACAAATTAAATTCCCCAACACACACACACTATTCAGTAATTCATCACAGCTTTTTAATCATAACTCACAGTATGTGAAGTAGTTCTCCACAGGAATGAAGGATTTTCAGAAAACAAAGTACAGATACAGTTTATTCTATCTTTAAGCAAAGGCTGGACATGATGGCCTCTTGAAGGCCTTTTTATGGTTTCTTTAAAATATTTACTCATTTTTCATCCAGTATATTTTGTGAATACAGGACTTCAAAGACTACTCTTTCCCAATAGTAAAAATATTCATCAGGCAGCTTCCTTTCAAACTTGAAGATGTTACCCAATTATCACACTCATCAGGACATCTAACTGGAGGTTTGAAGCCTGTAATAAAGATAATCTGCAAGACAAACCCTCACGCATTCACCGCTCACTGTAGGTGACTTCTGCTGTGAGCCACTTCTCTTTCTTTTGATACGAAACTTCCCTGGGAGACAAAATAACAGGTATGCCTACTTACATGCTGATTGTCTACATCAATTCACTGAAACCTGTGGGAGATATGCAGCACAACAAAATTGCTTACAACAAACAGCTTGTTAAAGAAGTCTGCATAACTTCCTTCTTCTCTCTCACCCACTTTCCCACATACTCCCTTCTGGTATGTAAGTGGAGTCCCTAGATTACGGGGAAGGGGGCCAGGGAAGGTTTAACAAAATCCAGGATGCTAAACCTCTGGATTTCTCAATTGTCTGCTCCTGAAGCTTGAATTCAGGCAGCAGCCGGCTCAAAATCAAAATCCACAGTTATTATTATCAGTGCACAAATTGAAAGGGAACATGGGGACGACTTGCTTTAGATAGACAGCAGAATGAAGAGCAAGAGACAAGAAATAAAGCACACCTTTAGGAAACGCCCACTGGTGGTGACTGCCCTCCCTGCGGCTGGTGCCTAAGTTATTTATTCCCAACCTCATTCAAAAAACATAATCTAAATTTGAGGATTGAAATCAGTACCACAATTAGAGAGAGAGGAGAAAGAAAGCATTGTATCATCCAGACTAGACTTCTATAATTTAGTCAAATCAAGGCATTCCAGATGGTTTGGTATTGAGGGGAGGATTGCTGGTTTGTTTAAAGAAGAGAATGTGTTCTCAGCGTTTCTTATTTACTTTGTACTTTATTTACATTGATATCCACAAATTTTTACATTAAAGTCTTATACCTGCAGTGCTGAAGATCTTTTGCCTGGGATGGTTAAAAAAATAAACTTAAACCCAAATAGCTTTTGCTCTTATTAATCTTAAAACACAAATTGGCTAAAACATTCTGTGTTTGCCTCAAGACAGTGCTGTGTAAAGACTATTTAAAATGACATAGGCACTCTTTCCTGGGGACCTCCTGATGGCTCCTGACATTTCAACCCCGTAATGTACGAGGCCGGTTTGTTTTGTTTGTGCAATTAGTCATGTTTTTTAGCAATACAAAAAGTGCTTTTTACACTAAACTCGAGGGAATAAAATATGCAGAATTCATGAGATACAAAACACATAAAAATTCATTTCCTGAGCAGAAGCACTGAAACATTGTATAGCAAAAACTATTACTTTTTTCATTGTGTTTGTAATAAAGAACTCAAGCAACCATGCCCTTCAGGGCTGGGCTCCTCACCACTTCACTTGAACTCAGCCTCAGCGTTCAGCCATGGCATGTGAAGTTAATTACTCTGGGCATTGGGGCTCTGAACAGAAGAATGACCCTATTTGCAGCTCCATGTACTATGTACCACGCTACAGTGAATTCTTTCAGTACCTACACATCGCACACTCAGTGACTCTGAATGGAGTCATAATTCTAGCACTCCGGAGGAAAGCTCAACTGTCATCTCATTTTCGCAGGGACACTTGTCTTCCCAGGTAACCATTTAATGGGGGCTGACATCAGTCCACGCTCAGTCACTGTCACCCTCCCAGTTCAAATGGCATGAAAATCCAAGGGTTACCACTTTCAGAAGCCATCATGCAGAAGGGCAGGCTTGAAACAATTTCTGAGCATGGATCTTATGATCCTGAGGCCTTTCTACCAGCTTTCATGATAAGGCCATCAGAATTATGTAGATGCAAAAATCTGCAGTTGTAAATGACTCCTCATCTAGAGGACCAAACACTGTCTGCAGGAGACCTGGTTTATATAATTTGGCAAAATGGCTGACTCACTGAGGAGCTGAATATTTTCATAGAAACTGCATAGCTGGGGAAAAAATAAAGCAATTTAATAAAAAAAGCCCATTAGACATGATGGCTTGCCAAATACCTAACTACTCTCAGTTACTGTTGGGGTGAGAAGTTCCAGCAGCTTTGAAAAATACATGAAAAAATACACTGACCCGCTACAACTGAAAATATCCTACATGTGCTGAGGTGGCTGGCTTTATCTGACATAATCAAAAATTATGACAGATGGTGTGATGTATGTCTGGGCAACAGGAATATTAATCTGGGAGGGGAATAAAATCAGTGAGGAAAGATCTGTGACTGGTAAAAATCAACTGCAAACCTGACTCAAAGAATAGAGGCATTTAGTTTCTTTAGTGGGATTTGTACTATATTATTTGTTAACATCATGATACACCTTCGTCTTGAAGTGTGATTTTAAGAAGAAGTCCTTATCATCCAGCATTTTGAACAGGAGTTGTAGGAAACAGAATAGTCACTTTGAGGCAGAACATGGGAGCTGAGCAGTGATTTCTTGGGATATTCTTTCATTTTATACCAAAATAAGGCAATAATTTTGCAGATTCTTTTTCTTTACTCCAGTCCTTCTCGGCTTCTTTTTTTTTTTTTTTTTTAATTTTCTGATGTTGGTTCACCAATTGATTTATTCATTCATTCATTCATTTAAGTCTAACCTAGAAATAGGTTATTTTGCAGCTTCTAATTTTAATTCATCAGATATAAACTTTGCATAATCATGTAGCGAGAACAGAGCACAGACAGGAGCTATGAATTTGCTTTTGAATATTGCCATAATTCTACATAGGATATGGAAATAAATTATAGATTCAGTTTTGAACTGATGAGGTCTAGACTAGTCATCCAGGTCATTTTTAAGCATGGTTACTGCTTGCTAATATTCATTTGCCGATATTCGTACACAGACCTTTGCTAACATGATATCCAGCTCTAGCAGAAGCAATGGGATTTGACTGGGTCTAGGTAAAAACACAATTGATCTCTTACTGATACATATGTATGTGCTGGAAAGGGTTGCATTCAGAGGTGAATTAGGTAAATCTAAAAGAAAGAATATTAAAAGTTCTACTCTTTGGAACCTGTTCCTGCTTTTGTACTGCCCGTATCAAGTAACTGTCTATGACTTCCAAGACAACAAGGAAGCTCTTGATATGCTCGTTCAGATACCACATGCTCAATAGCTGAAGAGAAGTAGACTGGTTTGTTGCAATTAATGGGCACTTCTTTTCTGGTTGTTAACTCAGTAATATCACCATTTATTTCTATTAGAATTTTCTGGGAGCCATGAAGCTGCAATTTTTTTTTTTTTTTTCAAAGAGAATGTGAGGAAGCGTGTTCTTATCAGCAAAAATTTTGCCTGAAACTTTCAAAATTCTAAAAATCATCTCCCAGATCTCCTGAAGTATCAGCAGGTACAGATTCCTCCTCTTTCTTTCTTTTGTTCATTTATTTGCTATTTTATTCTTAAGCTCTGAGCCATTTTTATTTCCCGGTGCAAAATCTGAATCTTCAAAACAGACAGCCATGAAGGTGACACTTGAAGAAATCTAGGATAGGTGAGATCTGGAGTGGTTTTGCTTGAATTGACAGTTTAATGTGCAGAACTTTCATGTGATCCAGATAGAAAAGGAAACACTAAGTTTTTCCCGACATGCTCTGTGAAGTCACTAGAAGGTTTATAAGGGAGAAATTTGCCTATTGAGACACATGTGCTTCCATAAAATAATACTTGGTTGCTACAGTATTAAAAGAATTAAAGTATACAGTGGGAGCTTTGGTCTCACTTCTCTTTTTTTTTTTTTTCGCCAATGTATAAAACTCCTGTAGCTTCTTTTCTCCTTTACTAAGGAATTGTTACAACAATCTGTCTTACGAAGTTTCAAATTAATCACTGTAAATTTATGTCCTGCTCAGTCATGAATTGTGATAGGCAATGCTGTTCTCAATAAGTACACTTTTGAGATCAACAGTGCTCAACATAATATCTCTTTAAGATGTGTTCTTTTTGATTATTTGGTAGTGGTTATAGTTAGTGGTTTCATCATATGGTAGTATTTCTTCTTTCACCTGGATAACTAAAACATTAAAACTAGAGAATAAAGACTAGCGGGTTGCAATTTACAGTATATGATACTTCTAGGAGAATTTTTAAGATTAATATCTATTTGTCAATACACTCCTCAAAGTTTTGTACCTTCGCGCATTTCCAAAATCGCCAGGCAGATGTCTGAATAATCATCAATAATATTGAACTAGTTATATCGTCTGACCAATTCTAGCTTTCCCTATTCCTGTTGAAAACTGACCTTTATTTTTAATGTATTGCTGTCATAGTTTACTTGTAAGAAGCCAAGATTTTTTTCTCATTAAATCAAATCTGATCACATAAATAAGTCTCATAGTCTGTCAAGGATAAACCTTATTACTCATTAATTAATATAAGTATTTTAGCCATTCCAAAGGTTTTTAATGCTCCAATTAAGATATGTAATCACTTGGTGGATTTAGAATATGTTTAGGATATTTAAATTAATGAATTTGCTGTGTCACTTTCCAGCAAATTTTCAGGGAAAAGTCATCTCATGGGATCTAATTACAAAGAAAATCACTCTAAGTACATTGAGATGAAGTGTTTGAAAACTGATCAATAACTTCCAGAATTAAATTCAGGTTATGTCATGCTTTGTGTGACAAGCTCACTGGATCTTAAAATCTGCAGGGTTTTGAGATAACATTGGAAGGTTAACTTTAAAGAAAACACACTTGCAAAGCTCCAAGATCATAGGAGAAAATCAAATGCCATCTATCTGTAATCTTACAGAGCAGCTACTAAATCCCAATGAAAGGCAAATTCAGTGGTTTAAGAAGATGATTTGTGAGCATGTTCTGCAGCAGTGCAGCAATTGCTGATGGAAAGATCCTTTGCAGTTTTTCTTCTCTGAAACAGCTGTAATAGAGCTTCAGAAAAGCATAATCTGGTTAATGTTCTGAAATCTCCTCATTTCCTCTAACATAAAACCAAATTCTTAAAACACAAGTGTAGAGAAAGAAGGAACTCGCATATCAGAGTCCCTACTCGGGCTCTGAACTGGGGATGTGGAAGTCCCCTCGGAGCAGCATACTGACATGTGGTCTGCCACTCTCAATATGCTGTGGACTATTTACCCACTTAAACTATTTTCTCCCTTCTGTTCTCATTAACTTTGCTGATGAAAGCAAAAGAAGGAGTATTTTCATGAGAACTTTCCATTTTAACAAACCATCACACCAAACAACTCTAACTTCCCAGGTACGCAAGAAGTTTGTTAATAGAGACAGAGGACCTCTCTTACTCATACATATTAAAACGTGTTAAGCCTACTGACTCTGCTATCCAGCCCAGTGAGAATCCTAAACACGAGGGATCAATTCTCAGGAGAGAAGTGGAGACTCACCCTTAGGTCAGATCTGCAAAATTTGTTCTCCCAGTTTCAATATTTTAATGCCCACACAAAGTATAAATATGGTAGCATTAAAAGTCGTATAATGACAAGTCTTTATTGAAGTATACAAAATCTACCACTGATTCATGGAATGTGCTATTTCTGCCAGAAATGAAAATGATGTGTTGATTTCAATTGAACTATTCTTACTTGCACCAGCTGCAGATCAGGTTCAGGATATGTAGAAGTGCCATTATTAGGCATAATGTTTACGTATGACATTTTTTTATTATTGCTCATCACTGATGCATATACCCTTTCCTTTTCTGCTGCCATAGTATTTAGAAAGATGAAAAATTCAAAGAAGTAGCCATTTGACTGCTGTGCTAGTCCTTTTTCTCTTTGTTCTTAAGAATATTGAACAATATGGTTTTTTTCCTACGTGTTTTTCAACTCCATTATTTGTAAAGCATCAAGTTATATTCACAGAAATGATAGTCAAAGAGAGACAGAAATTAAGCCACTGGATGTCAATAGCTTAGTCTGTTAATAAAAAAACAAAAAACAGCAGTGTCCATCAGAACAAAAAAAAAGAAAAAAGAAAAAAAAAATTTTAAAAAAATTGTGTTGACAGGTGACCAGAGAAAATAACTTGTTGTAGGAAGGTTTTAAGCCCTGAGGATTTATTTGTACCTGCCAGGTTAGACATGGCCAAAGAGCAGAAATAATGATCAGACAGACAAATACGCAGCCACAAATAAGCCTGTGCCATTGCTCCTGGCAACTGTTCAATATTTAAAACAGCGCTACTTTGAAGAGAAGCAAAATGTTTGAGACCTGCTCTTTGTATAAAGGTAGTGGAAAGCTCCATTTAAAGATCGAGCATCCTGAGAGATCTTTGAAGGTAAAAGGCAGTCTTCCAGAAACATCTCTTGTGATAAGATTTGTTTCAAGTAAATCAAAAGTGTCCACAAAACTGCAGGTCCCTATCTGTAACAGTTCACAAGAGGTTGTATGTATCCATGTCATTTTGGTGCTGAACCTAACCATTCAATTTAAATATTGGTATGATTTACATACTCGGTGGGCCAACTTTATTCAAAGGATGTAAATAGGCTAGTAAATGTCACAGTTTGTTAGAACGGTGGGAGAAAATTTCATCAATGCAAGCTTTTCATTGTATCCACAACAGAAGGAATCAGAAGCAATAGGGACAACCTTGATTCTGCAGGATTGCATGTGACCCTTCGTACATTCCAAAAGATTATTTGAATATCCCGCAGGCACAAATATAACTAGCCTGTTCTCTCAGGGAGTAAATATTTTTTATAGTGTCATTGAGCTGCTAGTCACCTATTTTCCACCATAAAAAAATGCACAAGGAGCTATTAGATTTGTTTAATCTTTTTATTCTGGTTACTCTGTATTTATGTTAATTCAACATGCTTGCTTGAAGAACAGCAAACTGCCAAAATACAGGAAGGGAGCTTGATGCAAGGTGATGCAATAAAAACATTTGCTGCCGCCTTCTTTTTCTTATTCCCTTTAACTTTTGAACGACCACATTGTAGCCCGACACTTTATCAGACTGACACATCTGGTTGTGTTACTGCCTGATGTGATGTGGCACAGCCCATCAGGTACGTGAGAGTCAAGTTCTACTTCTCATCCACTCAGCCGCAGCACAGGTTGCTTTTAGTCTCTTTGTTTGCTTTGCTTGTTTGGTATCACACTAACACTTATTTGAGTGTTAAATAACACAAGCGGAGCCAAAGTCACAAACTTGTGATGCCACTTCCACTACCCGTTGTTGCCTCTCAATGCTACATGACTACACTGGTGTCTCTGTTTATCTAGACCCCTTAATTTTAAAGAAAAACAGAAAAATCATAAATGCATGGGTTTTCCAGTTTCATATTATGCTTAATAATGCATTCCAATTACACTGTTACCTCCAAGGATGCCCCACAACATTACACACAACCACCAGTACTTTTCCCCTGCTATGACTGTATCTTTAAAACTCAGTTCCTCCAGATGACACTGAAATTACAGACACAAAAACTTGCGCAGTTGAGGAGATGGCACCCCTCTCTTCCGTTGTTTGTCAGTTTCAGTTTTAAGTGAATAAAAGCAAGTCTGTCTAGTTTTAAGTCCCTAGGAATTCTCTCAACCTCAAAGAAAGAAGCTCATGTTGCTGAGGTGACAGCATTCGGGTAAAACCAATATTTGGGAGGTAAAATACCAGCAGAACCTTAAACGGTTCAATTTGTTGCATTATTTTTTTTATTTGCAGCTAAGAATGATGTTACATAAATCAATTATACATAGTATTTTTTACCATAGTTCATACCTGGTCCCAGTCTTGTGTGAGTGTCGGTAAAAACATCAGTTTTAGCACACAGTCTAAAGGTTTCTTTGTAGTGAATAAAAAAAAATATATTCAAGCAATATTTTTCCCATTAAAAACAAATATTTAAATAATTTTGACCTTCTCTTTAATTATGTATAACAGTACCCACTTTCATCTTTAGACAAGCCCCATACTTCGAAGATCAGGTTTGCACAAGGACTGCAGGCAATTCTGTGCAAGTGTTTGAAGACCTCTGAAAATGGGCGCGATGTTACTTGCCTCCAGGGTGGTTATCAGGGTTATACTCTCACCTAGTGCTTATGCGAAAGAATTAATACTATTATACAGGAATGAATTCTGAGTGGCTGTAGCTGAATTAAAAGAACAAAGGGAGCAGGATTTTATAAATTTTGTAAGGGATTTTAGTGGGTCAAATGCAGGGAGGGGGACTAATAGAATGGCATAGATCAGTTGTGTAATTAAGAGAGCATAGCAGGTTACTCGTTTCCAAATTTGTCTTGCTCTGGGAAAGAATTTAGGGTAATGTTTGCAATGAAAGAAATTTTTGCTGAAATCTCTTCCTATTCATCAACATTTTCCTCAGTAATATGGGGAATCTGTTTTTATAAGTTCTGAAATCTATTTTTTTGTTGTAAAGTGTAGAAGTAGGGATTACTTAAGGTCTGCTTCGGTTCTATTTGATCTGATGTGTGGGGGGGGGGTTAAGAAATGAACCCTTTTCATTGCCTTGCAATTGCCTAACTTAACTGAGGTCACAAGGACAAATCGAGAGTTAGAAAGGAAATGCACGTAGTTCTGAGGATCTGCTGTGCCGTTGCATGATCTCATCAGCAGCAACCTCATCTTTTCCCACAGCCCTTCACTGACATTGCCACTTGCTCCCACTGTCCTTGTCAAGCAGGGCGTAAGAAGAGGACAAGCGCTCTGTCCGCACTCATCCCGCAAAGCACAGCCAGCATCTTCAGTACCACGCACATTGCAGGACAAGACTGGTTCTTTTTTTCTCTTCCTTCTGCCATTTAGTCGTCAAACTAACAGGGATGCATCAAGCGATAAGTACAACAGGGGTAACTGGAATCAGACTATATAGTTCTCATTCAGCAAACTTAAGAGGTATAAAAGGAACGAAAGCAGAAGCAGACCCATGTAACAAGAGTGGTTCAATCAACTTCTGGGGGCCAAATGTGTCTTGACTGACTTTCATGGACTTTTATGATGCTACTCCAGAGTGAATATGGTCTGTAGAGCGATTAGTCCTCAAGCAGTAAATGGCACCTTCTTATCAGTCCCCATTTTGCTCTCTAGAAAACTGGCTGTGTCTTGAGGACATGGAACAGGGCATGAAACAAAAGGAAAAAGAGCAATTACCAGTCAAGGTGGATATAATTAGGCCTAAATCAATGTGATAGAAATTAAGTGCCTCATTTTTATAAGATAGCAAACTGTGCAAGATATAAACAAATTAGAGAATTTTTATTTTTTTTTACAGTAATAGAGGCTCCTTGGAAAGTAAACAAACAACGAGCACTAGGAAGGTTTATGTCACAGCACTAATTAAAAACCCAGCCAAGAAAGAGAAAAATACCTTGGATTTAACAAGAGCAATAAAAACATTTTTAAAAGAACATATGGACAAGCCTTCTGACAAAATGCTTAGATTATTACAGGAAAAAATATGGAAAAAATATGTGTGTGCAGAAGAAGGAAAATATGTCCTAAATGAGAATTTAGAATTGAGAAACAAGGTTTCCTGGACAGTTTTAACAAATGCAAGAATTGAGGATCCTCTTAACCATTTGGCTGCCTCCTAGTCATGGTCTTGGAAACACTCTCATGGCTCCAGTACAGACCACTAATGGGCCAGATTCTCCACCTTTACTAACTGCATCTGGAGCTGTCAGCCTGTGACTCCTCCAGGGGACAGAAAAGGAAAAACATCACAAATCTCAGTAGAGCTAAAACAGTAGAAGCCTTCAACATACATCTGTTAGCTAAACTGGAACAAGGGAGGTGCAGATGAATGTTCCCTTCTCCAGCTGTGCAAGAGAGGTGCTACTCACCAGCAGGACAGCAACAGCTAACTGGCAGGGTGTGAGCCTTGTTAACCTCTTCTACCATCTCAGCTGGTTGCAAGGATTAACTTGAAGCACTGAGGTGGCATAAAACTGATTAAAGATCCATTCAGACCCAAAGTCCCCACAGTTTTTATGAGGCTAAATCTAAGCCAAGCCTTTACCAATGAAACAAAAAAAAGAGTCACAAAGAAATGCATTTCTTTTGATAGCCATGAAATTCATTAAAAGGCATGATTTTATTAATGAACAGCATTTGTTATTTGAATTGATTTGCTGAACGTCTTTAAAGTCTTTTATTATGCATTGGTTGAAATTCAGCTATTGGTCTATGTTGTCTCATTGTGACTGTCCAGATGAGTCAACCAGTATTATGCTTGGTTAGATGACCATGAAAGAAATTCTTTCTTTTTAATCACAAATATGAAGTTTAGAGTTAATTCCCTCAACACTTCTTATTTTTTGTGAACTTCTGCAAAATCAGTTTTGTGAATGTTGCTGTACAGTGGACACTGAAAAAATGTAGTCCATTTTTTGTGTGTGTGTTTTGAGTTGCTCTCCTGATTCTAATAATGAAATAAAAACCCATGAATTTTGGATAGCTGGGTTCTAAATCACATAAACATGAGAAAATAACAAATGCTGGAAATTAATTTGCTTTGGAGAGGGAATACCTCATCATGTTTGGATCACTTTCTCAATTTTTTATCAAAGAACCAGTAACTATTAACTAATATTAGCTCTGTATTTGTAAGATGTATACATGGTTTCCAAAACAGAATTATATTTCAAAACAAAGTAAAAATGATTAAGTGTAAGATATGCCAATTAGGGAATTATTTCTCCTTGATATATCAATGATAAAACATTGGTGATGAATAAATGGGAAAAAGTATGTTAAATTAAGTAGGAATGATCAGGTAGGGTAAGTACGTGCAAAACAAGTAGATGGTTGGCGAACACTTTTTCACATGTACTACCTGAAAAATTTTTGGATTATTCAAGGGAGGAGTCAAAGACTGATGCTAATAAGCTTATAAAAGAAACTTCTTAATGGAGGTGGGGATTTATTGGAAGGAAAAAACAGAACCAACTAACAGAGACTTGCACCAGTGTCAGCAGAACATACTGAAGCCTTCTTTTGTATTCCCAGTCACAGAAGAAGAGTGGCTACACTGTTCCCCAGATCCAAAGAGTGTTTGCATCCAATCTTGCTTTAACTTTCCTAAGCTCTCTTAACTTGCTTCAGTTGCCCAAATATAGGTCTGTAGTACAGTTTGAGGTATCTTAGGGTATAAATGGTATCCACATGGGACTAGCAGACATGAGACCACTGGAAGACCTATATCCCTCAGGATGGTGGCTGGAGGCAGGATGTTCAAGAATGTCTGTTTATTCAGCTGAAGCATGTCTGTTTGCCCTATGGTTTTTCAAGGTCTCCACACTAATGTTCTAGGCCTTCTACATTTCATGTGTTGTTTTCCTGCTTGCAAAACTTCTGGCCTTCTTTTGTTATAGGCAAGGGTCACGACCCAGGTTTTACAATGCCCTGAGACTTCTTCCTCACACATTTTCACCTTCCTCACACCTTTTGAAAGGTGCTGCTTCAGAAAATTTGTACTGAGTCCACATATAATGAGAATTGCTAGTGATACATCCTTAAGTATGTATGTGTATCTCTTGTTGATAAGAGATGCTCAGTACCATGCATCACATTAGGGAGTACAATTTGCTCATGTTACTTAATGTATTGTATGTCACTGGGGGCCACAGAGTATTAAGAGTTAAGTAGTTGAAGCTTATAAGTTGAAGCTGATTAAAACCTCTTTATCAAAAGATTTTTGTAGAAAAAAAGAAAGCTCTTTTTTCCCAATGAACATGTATTTTCCAAAAACTGAAAAATACAGTTCACTCAGTTGAAAATCCCCAGTTGTTTTTTTTTAAATAAAACATTAACATTTTTACCAAAAGCTAAATCCATTTTTTTGACAATGAAAAGTGTCAATCTTTTCTTTTTTCTTTTTTGTAATTTAAATAATTAGAAATTAGTGAAAGTTCATGAAGACCTGGTCTTTTCTTTCCTTTCTATCTCTCCTTTATCCCTTCCCCGCCTCTGTGTTCACCAATATAAATTCATTTAAAAGCAAGACCATCTTTCTAATTTCTAAGCTTTAATTTTGACTGATTCTTTGACCATCAGATTTATTTTACAATTCTTTAATCAAGGTAAAGCTAAACAAAACTGAATATGACAACTGAGAAGCAATGAGCAATACTTTTGTTCCTTTTCTGTATTTCAAAATGTCAGTTGTTCCTGGTTCTCTTGCTAGCATTTCAGCTATAGAAGAAAAGAAAACTCAAAGTGCTTATGTACAGATTCAGTTCCACAACTACATTCTGAGTATTTCCTGAGTCAGAAATGTGGGAGGTTTTCCCCACTTCCAGCCTGAATTTGTCCTGCCATTATCGTGTCTTTAACCTCAGTGAAGACAGAGGAACACAAACAAAGGCAGAGATGTCCTGTAACATTTTTGTGGTACACCTTCGAGGGGTCCAACTTTAATCAAATGATTACTAACATGATGAGACAATACATGCCAGCTCATGCTGCAGAAATTCCCAGCTCTCAAGTTCAGACCCTGGAAAACACTGAAGTTTTCCAAGTTTCAGACTCTTGGACGTGAGAACAAAGCTGCAATACTGGTCTATGGCCACCACTTCCAGGGCTTCTAGGCTTCCTGCGTGAGTGTAGATGAAGGTCAGGATATCCTTTTTAGTCCCTTAATCATCGTTATTTTAACTACATATTTTTTATAGATTCATAGGATAATTTAGGCTGGAAGGGAGCCATAGCCATCATCTGGGTCAACTCTCATCATTCAAAGCATGGCTAATATCATACAATGCATTGCTTCCGTGAACAATACCTCTTTTAGGCCTCAGCTTGCAAGGACTGTAACTGTTATAAATTTTATAAAATTATAAGGATAAGTTGGTCTGATCTATTGTAGTAGAGTTTGGGGAAGAAGAAACGAGAAGGAGTAATGAAACCAAATAACAGGAAGACTGGGTTTTCAGGAAGCTGTTTTAAGTTCTTGTTTCTCCTAAAATATTTGCTTCTTAATGAAAACTTGCAGCTATTCCAAAGTATTCTGGAGTCTGGTTTTACATTTCCCTTTGGAAAGGACCTTACCGCACTGTTGTAATTTAACCACTAAAACTTCCACTTCCAGGAAGAGGCCAGGGGCAAAGTTGCTCTGATTTTTACACTGTCCCAGCACTGTGTTTTATTACTGCATCCCCTCAGGTCCCTAGGCTGCAACAGATATCAAAGTCAACTTTCCAAATCTATTTTTGCAATAATTCAAGCTGTTTTAATGCTTTTTTCCCCCTCATTTTCCATCTGTAGCACGTTTAATGTATGAAGCCAATTATACGTGAAAATGTAAAGTGGTCTGAGTTAATGAAAAAAATAAAGACCACATGTATATGAGGAGTATAAGCTCTGTTTTATTCCTTGCATTTGTCCTATGCAGCTGAATATAAATATAGGCTTTTTCAGCTTGTTCAGAAGTGCTGTTGGTACTATTTACTGCATTCCCATGTCTCAGCTTTACTCAAAGTAGATGTAAACAGTAAATAAAATTATTGCTAAGGTTACTTTTTTTTTAAGTGGCTGTTATAATCAGAAAAGTGATGCTATAAAAATGATATCTCAGTGTTTCACATTTATTCTCCCTCAGTGACCTCTTTATCAAATGTGCTCATTTTGCAAGTCAAAACAAGATTCTCCTCACTGCTGGTACTGCAGCTCCACATGTTACTTGGAAAGTAGGCAATATTCTTCTCCTCTCTTTTTCAGTGATAAAGATTTTAGAATAAAAACCCTACCCACCCATCTGGATGATGGTGCAGGAGGTAAAATACAAGGCTTTGAGGTTCTGCTTTGCAGTGCAGATATGGAAAACATGTATTTATAGTTAAATGTATGAAAACAATAGAAAACCTGAGGCAGGTACTTGGGCTGCCGTTTTGTGATTGCCTTTCTGATGGCAGTGCCTTGACTCCAACAGCAGGCCTTGAGGTATGGGAAGCACAGGCATTAATGGAGCCGTGATTTTGAATAAACATACCAATGTTTGAAATAACCGAAATCATATTGAACAGTCGTCTTATTAGTCAGAATCTCTAGCGAGCTGACTAACAGCTCACGTCTGGATCTGGTTCAGAGGACGACCCCTTCCTTCCAGTTAGGAACTGGGAAAGTGGTATCCAGAAAAATTAAATACTGTTGTAAAGGGACAAAGGCAAGTTTTGTAGACAGGAGTCAGGTCTTCTATTCACCATAGTTATAACACTGGAAAAAAACAAGAGCATCCCAGTGACTTTTATGGCAGACTTTCTAGCAAACTAGTGACACCCTTAGGACCTTGTTTAGTCCTGAGTGTTATTGTAACAGCAACAACTGTAAATGCAAAAGTAGTCATGCCTACGTTAAAATTCTGTGTGTTGTGTTGGTTTCCACGTTTTCTGGTGGACTTTTGGCATATGTATAAAAGAACCAAGTGAATCCATAATCAAGGTTATAGATTGTTTTCCACTTTGAATTGCTTTCTACCCTCTTCAAAGCAGGCCTATGTTTTTTTCAGATTTCTTGTTGGTCATCAAAGATGAAATCATGAGTATTCCATTGCTGTACCTGAAAAAGCATGTTTTGTTTATAACAGATATGATACTCAGAAAATAACTGCTGGAACAGAGATGGAATTAAGGCTGTCATTAAAATGCTGCTTTGCCTTGCTTTACAGTATGTTAGTGTTAACATTTTTTAGATTTTAGGGTTGCATATTTGAAATGTATATTTGTGGTATTAGCTGTTCCTTGATAAGAAATTATGTCTTCCCATTTTACATGGACAGGACCAGAACTGATTATTTGTATGAACCTGAAGACTTCTGTTAAAATAGTGAAGGGAAAAAAAAAAAAAAGAAAAAAGATAAATTTAGCAGTCTTTGCTTTGGGAATGTTACTTTTTTCTCCCTCATAAATTTAACAATAAAAAGCCTGTTCTTACAGTGGGTTTCGAAAATGGAAAATCTAAGAGAGTTACAAATGTCTGACACAATTTAAAAAAAAATTTATTTGCTCTAACTTGCTTCCTTTGGTTTACTTGGAGTCTTTAAAAAAGCATTCTTTCTGCTACCTATTAGCAATGTTACCCATTGTTTGTTAAGCAGCCAAGATCAATTTACAAACCTTTTGTTTAAACAACCAACAATCATTAAACAGAATAAATTACTGGCATGTTATGTGCTGCTTCTGATAATCCAGTTAAGACAACAGCAATACATACCTAATAAACATTTTCAAAGTTTCACTGAACTGTCATTGGAGCAACTGCTATGTTGATCGATCATTCTCTCTTTTCTTCTGCATTAAAGAACTAAATTTATATGACTCTGATGTCTATCAAAAGAATAAACTTTTCTTCAATAATCTGTATTTTATCTGAGCTTTTAGCACAATTGATGTGCTGTTCCTTAGAGTCTAGAATTTACAAATGGCACTTTGAATGGCATACACGAATTCAGTGTAAGCTACCTAAACATATGCCTTTATTTAACTATGGAAATTGTCCCAGTGTCTTCCATGGATCTACCTGTGACTCTGAAATTGTATGTACTCAAATACTTTGCTGAATGTGTGTCTCAGGGGGAGATGCTAAAGCCTGTTGTAGTGTCAAACTCTGATTATCACCAAAGATCTTTTAGGTGTTCATTTACATGTGTATCACCCCAGCAGTCTTCCCAGGGATTAACTTTTCTCAGATTGACTTTCTCCCATCCCGTCCTCCCCACTCAGCTCTAAACCAGCTTGCTCTTTAAATTTCAGTAAATGAAACACATTGCCCTCTCACAGACATTGGCGCAATTCTCATGATTTACACCAGAATAAGCAACAAACAAACTGTGTTTACAGTGAATGCATTTTACTTTAGATGTTCAGCCTTGGGCACCGGCAAGTTACCCTCAGAGACTCCTCCAGCTTGTCCTTTCCTCGATTGTCTTTTTTTCCCCTGGCCAGAACCTTGAATAAGCTTTTCCCTTTGCTATTGCTTTTTCTTTCTTTGCAGTTGCCTCTCTTTCTCTCTAATATGCAGCTCACCCACCACAAATAGCTGCTCTAGTTGTAAATAAAGTAGGCAGACACTGACTTGTAGCTGTACATAGACCACCCAAATTAGCTGTAGCTCTAATCACATTTCAACTTTCCTGTCTGAGATGAACAGCAATCAAAACTGACTGCTATTAAAGTTCTGCAAAGCATACTAAAGGCAAACTCACCAATAAAGTTTCACCATGTTTCTCTGAGCCATATTTATCTGGTTCATATTACTGGAATTTATGATGTCTGTGTAGTGCTGGATCTTTGCCCCCTACTTTCATTTGCTTTCCCCATAACTGAAAAGCTAGCCTAGGTTAAACAAAAAAACATAACAGCTATAATCAGTAAAAAGAGAAAATCAGATGCAGTGCGAGATATTTGAGTCAAGCAGCACAGCCAGAAACTCAGCGTAGAGGTGCTGTTGATTCAGTTTATGTGTAATGCTGAATAAGCTGGAAGCTGTTCTCAGGATCCTTTGTTTAAAAACTGAGTACCAAAGAAAGAATTTCAGCCAAGTACTGTCCCATAGCGAATGTAAAAGTCATTTCATTCCTTTCTCTTTTCCTCAGATTACAGGCAGACAAGAATTATATAAAGGCAGAAAATCTATTCTTGGACTCACTGGAATGGGTGAATCAGTTCAGATTAAACACGAAACAGCACAAATCTTTGACTGAAACTTCAGCCAAACAAATTCAGACAGTCTAGGATACAAAGGAGCTTAATTATCTTTGTGTTATTCTTTCTAGCTCATCACTTAATCATTTCTAGTGAAATCAGAATTGGAAATAAGAAAATAACAGAAAAAAATTTCTCATGTTTTTTCCAAAACCTAGAGGCTTTTTGTAGGCATACACCTAGGTGTATGCAAGATATTATTTCATGTCTGGCTGCATTTGGAAGCAAATGAATGCACAATAGGAAATGATAATAAATCATTTCAAAAAGATTTAAAATTGCATGCTGGGGCAGATATGCAAATTAGTCATTAGTAAATGAGCTTCTTGATAGAGTACTGGTAGATGGATCCATACCTCCTTCCTTGCTATAACTGATGTGCAATGCATGTGTCATATTCAAATCCTGCTATCTACAGAAGAACTATTGTTTGAGTGTCAAACTATTCATTCTATTTAGTTTTGAATACAATATATTATATATGAAAATCTAGTAAATCACAAAAGCCAGACAAAGCAGAGCAGTGCACAATGTAGGATTGCCCATTTGCAAACGTTTGGGACCTTTCTGAGCTTCTGCTGCTAATGATGTTACCGTGTGCTGCTGGAAGCTTTCTTCCAAAAGCTTCAGGATTAATTTGCTATCAAAATGGATGACAAGCATTCACACACCGAATAATGATATTTTTAATTCATAATTTATCATGTTATGTGATATCATAAATTAAATAAAGCTATATTAATTCTGAGTGAAAACATCCTTTCAGTGAATAGCAATCAGCTCCCACATGACTGTGGTTTTCAGAAAAAAGGAGAGGGTGTGTGAAATACTTCTCCTGTAAGAAAAAAGTGTTTTCAAAACCTGGTGAGGGAGTTTGCAGGAAGAAATGTCTGGAATGATAAACTGAATACAATCACTGTTAAAATGAAAAAGAGCACAGCAGATTAAAATGTTTGTTTAGAAAGTAGAAATAAATCTGACGTCACTTTTCAGTCTCCCTCATTCAAACAAGATATTTGTTTCCAGCAAGTTTTGTACCAGTGAGGATGGGATAAAAACTGAGGGACAGACTGAACAATGCTTCTTCAAGTGGAAAACCTGTGCATGAAATCATATGTGAAAACTTACATAGAGAAATATTCCGCAAAATCCATCTTGTTGCTCCTAGTTCTTTTACTGAAGTCAGAGGGACAAGAAGCAGCATAAGCTAAACAAAATGACAACAGACCGAACACATCTCGAACTACTTCTTTAACCTGACAGATCCAGAAACCCTAACCCATAGGCCCTTTAGCATTTGTTGAGAACACAAAAAGGCACATCAGACTTCATATTTACACAACTTTTATTCTAGCACAGAAGTAACAAACTGGAAAAAGCTAGACCTGTCCGTAGTTGAAATTTATATCCGATGAGAAAGAGACAAATAAAAGGCATGAAGACAGATCTACTGGCTGTCGACTAGATCCCATCATAGTGGATATCTTTTCAACCAGTCCTTCTTTCCATTACAGCAACTCTGAGTAGCTTCTTGCATCAAGCGAGCTCTATGCAGACCCTTCTGTGTTCCTATAAAGGGGTCTTTATTTCCGTATCCTTGGAGTCTGAGTTCTGCTTCTTCTCCTTGCTGCATGTTGGCTCTCTGTACCTCTCAGCATCTTCAAGGAGGTATTCACACTAGCAAGTCTCTTCCTGTTGGGTTTCTCCTTCATAGACCCATTCTGCTTTCCAGGATTGGAAGAGAGTATCTCCATTGTTTTTTTAATTTGGTGCAGGAGTGCATAAAGTTGCTGTCTTGGAGCACCTGAACTAACTCTCTTTGGAATGAAACCAGAAGTTCTCCATGAATACACCTAATGGGTTTCAAACACTAACAGACATTCAGCCCACAGAACTGGTGAGAAAAAGCAGTCTTCTACCCTGGATTCACATGAGGTTTCAGCCAACCTCAAAATATTCAGGAAAAATCAGTCAGGTAACCTTCTTCCCAGGTGTAACCGTAGAGAGCACAGCATGTTGCATTTAAGTAGGAAACGGAACAAAAATCAAGCAGTTCTAACAACCCCCAGCATCTGTTGCACTTGTGAATATCACAGTGCCTCGGAGGAAAGGCTTCACTGTTGGCTAAAGGATTCCTTAGGGAGCTAGGAGTTCTGGCTCAGATTACTCCTTAGTTTGGTTTCCCTCCCCTTGCTGGCTGTCTTCTTTCTCCTCAGAGAGCTCATACTGCACCAGATGTTGTGGGAGACAGTATAAAGCATTATCATCTTCATTCCAGGAGATAGCTGGGAAGTTGAAAGTGAGCTGCTTAACCATATTTGGACTTGGGTCATTATGAGCATACACAAAAGAGGCACTGAAGAAAAATTGCTAGCAGAATTTAAGGTGCATCTAGATTTTTAAGGGCTGAATGGAGATGTAAATGACAGTGAAACACAAAAGGACATTTAGGCACCTTGGTATTCATCTACACTGTGCAAGGGCTAGATACAAACTCATCAAGCTAATGGTGGTCAGACTTCTACATCCACACATTTTTGTTCAGCCTGGTACAAAGACGTAAGCTAAGTATTGAAAGTAATGCTGTCCTGCTAATGTGTAGTCTTGGCTGTAAACAGTACCTATTAAGCCAGACACTAGTTTTACAAAAAAATTGAAATGTAACGTTCCAGTCCCAGATCCAATGCAACCTTCTCTATTTAGGTCTTCTAACCATGCTCTATATGAAGCATAAGCACACTTTACATCTTCTTTGTGAATATAACTTCTAGTATTTGGATTGTATTTCCAGGTCTCTTAAAACAGAGAATTGTAAATGCGCAGGTCATTACAGATTGAGACAGATCAATACCTTCTAAGTTTCCACCTAAAGTGGAGTCAAAATTGTTCCCCCTCACTTGAATTTGAACTTAAGTTTAATCCTTCTTTTGACGTTCTAAGTACCATTGGTGTAAATATAATTAGAAGATTTATGATAGTAGGATGATTATTATCTTAGCAGAAAAAGGCATAACATGATCTGAAGGCTGGAACTCTTATGAGGTGCAGAGAACAGTATTCTGCAGGTGAAGCAAGGTGGTACAATTCATAACTGTAGGTCCCCAGCAATATTTGTACCAAAAGTTGGTATATTTGTACCAAAAAACCCCCAAAACTTGGGATGCATTAATGAATGCATACTTAAGGCAGTTGAATTCTGTGCAAATAACTGAATTCTGTCTTTGATTTTGTCAATAAACTCCTGTGTCAGATAAGTCAAGTCACTTATATTAAGCTTTTCATAAACGGCTCTCCTAATTTCTTATTTTCTAGGTAACCAGCTTAAGAACCTAGATTCTGTTTTACCGAGATCCTGAATGAAGCTGCAATTAAAGCTGTGGGAAACACTTACATAAAGAAAATGCTTTAAACATACTAAAAGCTTTGAAAAAGCAACAGTTTTGTGTTCCAATGTTTGAAAATTGAAGCTACAGCTTCTTGGTACACTTCTTAGTCATACACAAATGGTGATTATCTTCTTACATTGCCTAATGGGCATTTTGAAGACAAATTCATTACACATATAAGGCAAACATTTTTGCAGTACATGGCTACCTAGGAAAGTAAGATGGAATTTTTTTAAAACATCACATGTCTCTGTGGCTACACGTGAATTCTGCATCTGGGATCGCTTGGTATATGTGTCATCTTCACATACCAGCGGTATGATGGAACAAGATCCAGAACTGTACCATCTCTACCCCTCTGATATTTTCCCCCTATTTCTTTACGCACTAGTATTCATGGAAAAGAAATCTGGCTGAGCTGATCACAGCAGGGCCTTAGTAAGTTCCAGTCAGCCAAAGTGGATGGAGTATTAAGGCAAGTAAGCCAAGGAGAAGAAAACTATTCTGTCACCAGAGCAGAATTACACATGGTGTGGTTAATAGGACACGGAGTGCATACTGAAAATAAACTGTATATTAAATAGCTCAACAGACACTATCCATCATCTGCAACGAATGAGACCAGCACCCTACTAAAAAGTGTTACTGAAGTAGCAAGACCTGTGGAAAACCAAGCATAACGTGTACAAAGTGGACATTTAAAACAGAAAATAGCTCATATTTCTTCAGACACTCTTGGTATTGGCATTTGCTAAATGTTATAACCTTATATGTGGTTTATATATGTGTGTACATTAATCATCATATATTGTTTAATAGTTTTATGTAAGTAAAGCAGTACTTAGTAATTCAGGAGAGCATGAGGCTCTCCAGTTTCACCAAACATATGTTCAGGTAGACAATAACTTGCAGTAAAGAAAAATATGATACTCAGAGAAAGAACATTACATTCTGTCCATATTTCACTTGAAACAATAGCCAAACACATTGCTTATAGCAGTCATTTTGGACATTGCCAGGGCTCTGGAGAGAGATGGGAAAGCTGCTGGGCAGAGCCGTCAGGTGTACTAATGAGATAAGGGAGCTGGAGAGCTTCTTTGAAAATAGTTGTTGGAGAAGTTAGGAGGGGGGAGTTTAGGGTTTTGAGTTTTTTCATTTTTAGGCCACACATGCTCCAAGAAAGATTTGTATTGCATATCTCAAAGGAACCCACATAGTATACCTGTAAGAAATACCAAACAATAATAAGCAGTCCCCAGCAACTTCAGTGGGTCTATGTACAGAGATGATGAAAAGGAAGCTAAACACCAAATTGAATAACACAGCCTCTAAAATAAATCACAGTATTCAGTTCCAGTGTAACCAACATTCTCAACATTCTTTTGGCAAAACACTAAGAAACTATTGCCAACTCACCACAGTCTTGCAAATTCATTTCATTTTTTAAAAAATGTTGCATGCCTTCACTTCCAGAGAAGAAAATCAGTGTGTAGAGAATCTTTAAGAATGTATCTTCTTTCCATATCAGATATTCCAGATATAACTGACTGACCTGCTTATTCTCTTGGAAAAAAATAAATCAATGAAAACAATTAGTTAAGTGGAAATTACATGTTTGATGGTTCAGCAAAGTTCAATTATTTCCAAATGTGGGTATCCTAACCTTTGTTGATGAGTTCAAGTAATTTAGATTACTCATGCAAAGTAGAAATTACTTGGAAAAAAAAGGTTTTTGACCTAGAAAATTGTTTCAGCTCATTTTTTTCTCTTGATGTGTGATCTTTACGTGCTTAAAACATGCACAGATTGTTCTGAAATCATACATCACACAAGAAATAGAGATTTGAAGAATTTTCAGTATTTCTTCTTACTCTGAAAACTTTCTGCTACCAGTCAGTTCAAGCTCCTTAAGATTTATATGTATTTCCTTCCACTAAAGATGACAGAAAATATGATTCAGAAAAGGCATTGAGCTAGATTTCTTCAGTTTAAGGAAATACTTCCACTTTTCATATGAGAAAGAAAAAATACGAATATAAAACTTGTATGTTAATGCAACTTTCAAAGTTAATGCTCTTTGGATCTTTTGTCTCATAAACCTTTGGTGTTTTCTGGAAAAAAATCACACAAATAAATGCTTTGTATATTTTAAAAAATAAAAATAACTCATTATGGTTTTTTATGAACATGAGATGATCATATTGCTTTTGAAACACCTCTATGCAAGTGTAAACTACAAAATGCTCTCAGATCTTTAGGAGATCAAAAAGCTTATAGCTTTGAAAGTCAGCTTCAGTTAACTGCAGAAACTTCTTCACGTTTGGATATTTTATGATTGCTAAAATTTTGAATGTTTCAAGTCAGGACTGAGATCCACAGAAAGTGGGGTAAAACACTTCTTGTATGACTTTCTAGTCATATTGGTTCAAAAGAGGCTACTCTGCAAACCTGCTTGTAGAAAAATTAATTTTGGAGGTCTTAGTCGACAAGAACATTAACCTTTTAAGACACTCGTATAGATTTCTTCAGAAATTCTGTCCCTACTGATCTCACTAAGACTTTGCTTTGACGTAACTGGGGCTTGTGTATCAAGCTGCTGAAGATAACTAGATTTGCCCTCATTCTGTCTGAGAAAGAATATTTTCTTCTTCCATCCAATTGAGGTCCTCCCAGACCAGTCTCTTATGCAATGAAAGCAAGAATGTGGTCAGCCAAAGATGACAGAACTGGCAATCAAATGCCTTTCAACACTAATGCATTACAAGATCGTCCTCTCCAGTAGATCCAGTGAAGAAAAGGATGCAACAAAGCATGGATGAACACATTGTCTTCCCTTCCCTTCCCTTCCCTTCCCTTCCCTTCCCTTCCCTTCCCTTCCCTTCCCTTCCCTTCTTTCTTTTTTTTCCTAAATGAAGATTTAAGATTCAAGAATTATGTATTTGAAAAGCAAAGGTGAAATTCATGTCTGTTGTGTTATCTCACTTACTAGTTTTTGTCGCATTTCAAAATTATGTAGTGCACATTTTTGTCAAATTTAAATCAACACTAGGGACGGGAGGCACTATAACCAACTATCCCAGCAACCAACTGATCTATTTCTTTACTTTCAAATTGCTGTCTCCAAAGAAAAAGGAAAACCTCACATAGAAGATAAGACAGAATAAAAATGTGGTAATAGAAAGAAGCCAATGGAAAACCAAACCAATCAAGGATTAACACAATACCTTAGAGTTATATTTAGGCACACTCAGCTGGGACATAGGGAAGAAGACTAATTATGGAGGTTAGACAGGTCAGAAGTTAGGAAATTAACCTTAGATTTAGAAGCCTTGCATTCAATTCTCTAATGTGCCACAAACATTTTGGGTGAAACTGCGGTCAATTCCTTTTACTTCTGCCTTGAATTCAATAATTCTCTACATGCAAAACTGAGGATAATAACACTCCCCCAACACACCCTGTTGATGATTTTCATTATTTGAATATTACAGTGTCTTAGAGCATACAGATTTGGATAAGGTCAAACAGAAGGACAAAAGAAGCAAGGCTTTTTGAGAAGCTGAACTGCCTCCAGAGGGGAAGTCTCCAAAATAATTATAACCATTAAGACAAACTCTACCTTCAGTGGGTTGCAATTCAAATTGACAAAATTTATGCTGTAATGTTACCCTGGATATTTATTGCCTTAAAACTTCTCTTTTTCTTTGTTTAAATCAGAGTCTTAACATTACTTTGGACCAATTTTTGAGCTGCAATAGAGTGGTATTTATTAATATGTTGCTCTTTTAGTTTAAGTCTATAATTTAAAGCAATTATGAAAGTCAAGATTCAGTAAAACCTATGTCCAGAAGTTCACAGAAGCCCTGGTAAGAGTGGCACTTTTATTGAAACTGGTCCTAAATTATATGAATTGCACAGTTTGTGGTATTACATAGACTTAACTATTGGAGGTCATTTCTTTTTCCACTGTCCTGAGTATAAAACAGTTCGTGAAGACCTAGCTGATGATTGTATCTGATTCTGTACATTACTTTCATTTTAAAAATTTTTTTCCAGGCCTTGTGTTTATTGCTTTCAATGTGAGCTGATGAACTGCTGAGACTGGTCCCCCCCCAAAAAGGTGGTGGAGTCAATAGACCAACTGAAGTGCACCTACACCGATGCACACAGCATGGGCAACAAACAGGAGGAGCTGGAAGCCATGGTGCAGCAGGAAAGCTATGATATAGATGCCATCACAGAAACATGGTGGGATGACTCACACAACTGGAGTGCTGCAATGGATGGCTACAAACTCTTCAAAGTGGATAGGCCAGGAAGGAGAGACAGTGGGGTGGCCCTGTATGTTAGAGGGTGTTTTGATTGTCTAGAGCTTAATACTGGTGACAATAGGGTTGAGTGCTTATGGGTAAGAATCAAGGGGAAGGCCAACAAGGCACATATCATGGTGGGAGTCTGTTACAGACCACCCAACCAGAATGAAGAGGCAGATGAAATATTCTATAAGCAGCTGGGAGAAGTTTCATAATTGCTAGCCCTTGTTCTCATAGGGGACTTCAACTTACCAGATGTCTGCTGGAAATACAATACAGCAGAGACAAAATGGTCTAGGAGGTTCCTGGAGTGTGTGGAAGATAACTTCCTGACACAGCTGGTGAGGGAGCCAGCTAGGGAAGGCTGGACTTGTTGTTTGCAAACAGAGAAGGACTTGTGGGTGATGTGATGGTTGGAGGCCATTTTGGGCACAGCGATCATAATATGATAGAGTTTTCAATTCTTGGACTAGTAAGGAAGGATTCAGCAGAACTTGGACTTCCAGAGGGCAGACTTTGACCTGTTTAGGAGACTGGTTACCAGAGTCCCTTGGGAGGCAGTCCTGAAGGGCAAAGGAGTCCAGGAAGGCTGGACATTTTTCAAGAAAGAAATCTTAAAGGTGCAGAAGCAGGCCATCCCCGTGTGCCGAAAGACAGGAAGAAGACTGGCCTGGCTGAACACAGAGCTTTGCTGGACCTCAGGAAAAAAAGGAGAGTTTATGATCTTTGGAAGAAGGGGCAGGTAAATCAGGAGGACTACAAGGATGTCGTGAGGTTATGCAGGGAGGAAATTAGAAGGGCCAAAGCCCAACTAGAACTTAATCTGGCTACCACTGTAAAAGACAGTTAAAAATGTTTCTATAAATACATTAGCAACAAAAGGAGGGCTAAGCAGAATCTCCATCCTTTACTGGATGCAGAGGGAAACATAATGACAAAGGATGAGGAAAAGGCTGAGGTACTTAATGCCTAGGTTAGAAAATGTGACACCCATCCACAACAAGGGCTAGAAGGAGGATCCAGGGAACTACAGGTCTGTCAGTCTGACCTCAGTGGTTGGGAGAGTTATGGATGTCATCTACCTAGACTTCAGTAAAGCCTTTGACACCTTTTTCCACAGCATTCTGCTGGAGAAGCTGGCTGCTCATGGCTTGGACGGGCATACTCTTTGCTGGGTAAAAAGACGGCTGGATGACTGGACCCCAAGAGTTGTGGTGGAGTTAAATGCAGTTGGCGGCCAATCACAAGTGGTGTTTCATACTGTTGCCCGGTGGAAAACGATCTGGGGGTGTTGGTTGACAGTCAGTTGAATATGAGCCAGCAATAAGCCAAGGTGGCCAAGAAGGCCAACAGCATCTTGGCTTGTATCAGAAATAGTGTGGCCACTAGAACTAGGGAAGTGTTTGTTCCCCTGGTGTGGCCGCATCTTGAATACTGTGTTCAGTTTTGGGTCCCTCACTACAAGAAAGACACTGAGGTGCTGGAGCGTGTCCAAAGAAGAGCAATGAAGCTGGTGAAGGGTCCAGAGCTCAAGTCTTAACAAGGAGTGGCTGAGGGAATTGGGGTGTTTAGCCTGAAGAAAAGGAGGCTGAGGGGAGACCTTGTCACTCTCTAAAACCTCTGAAAGGAGGTTGTAGAGGTGGGTGTCGGTCTCTTCTCCCATGTAACAAGCGATATCACAAGAGGAAATGGCTTCAAGTTGTGCCAGGGGAGGTTTAGATTGGATATTAGGAAAAATTTCTTCACAGAAAGGGTTGTCAAGCATTGGAACAGGCTGCTCAGGGAAGTGGTTGAGTCACCATCCCTGGAGGTATTTAAAAGACCTGTGGATTTGGTGCTTAGGGACATGGTTCAGTGGTGTACTTGGTAGTGCTAGGTTAACTTTAGATTTGATCTTAAAGGTCTTTTCCAATCTAAATGATTCTATGATTCTAGGTAACACATATTGCTACTCTGAAACCCAGCATGGCCAGGACAGTTCTAAATTGCATCAAATCACAAAGTTCCTCCTCAAAGGAGACAGGTCATGAAAAGACATTTTATGGTGAAGATTAAAAGTAGCAAAAATAGTGCAGAAGACCAGCCAATAGTTTAATTTATATGCACACCCACAGTCTCTGTCTTCCCTATAGTAAATACATAGACAGCTCAGCTGTCTGCAGCTTTCTCATGTCTTTTCAGTACCTTTGTATATCACTTATTCACGTGGGCATTCCATGGGGTATATGGGAGTAAGAGCAATTAACAGGTCAGTATAGCCTAATGGAGTTGTAACGCTTGTTATTATGTTCCCGTTATTTGCATCACCTGCTCCAATACCACTTCTTAAAAGGAACCTGCAAAACTGCACACCCTTCTTTCCCACTTGTGCAGGTCATGTTCTTGATGTGGCCTCTTAAATGGAACAATTTATCCTCAGGGAAGTGAGTCACACTTCAGTTAATGATGATACTGAAGCCAGTAGGGGACAATGTAAAGGTTAACATGAATATTTTGCAGCTGATGTATTAACAGAATCATCCAGTTTTCCTGGGAAGAGAATGATTGCTCTCCAACAACTTGGTCCTGCTCTTTCTAAGTGATTGTAAAATAAAGAAGATCCAAAGCATAAATTTAACTCGGGCAAGAACTTACTAAACAGTATCCAAAGATAGAAGGAAATATTTGCAAATATTTTTAAATATGTTTCATCAGCTATAAATATTGATCTCAATTTGATAAAGTGAACCCTTTGTAGCTCTCCAAGTGACTCCTAAGTCAGTCAGTCAGCTATAATTTACAACTTATGCATGGCTTTAAGCCCCTCTGATAAAGCCTTTGAGTTACAGTCCATTGAAATCAATTAAACTCCTTAGGGCAGGGTTTAAAGTAGGCTAAAAGGACAATGGAAAAGTTCGGAGATTTAGTTGTTCGTTAAAAAGCAAAAATAATCAAACATTGATCAGTAAGTTACTTCCAAATGTTCTGAAAATGTCTACACACATAACATTTACAGTGGTATAATAAGTGGTGTCAAAATGGCATTTTGAACAAATGAAAAAATAATACAGAGAGTTTAAAAACACCTAATCAAAGATTTGTACAGTAGTACTATGCAATAGAGGTATAGCAGTTTTCCATTAGCCTATGAATAAATCTATCAGTGTGGATTTACAAAAAAAAAAAAAAAATCCATTTTCTTAAGTGAAATCATGACTCTTACTCTATAGTAAGAGAGTTTGCATCTTAAACAAAAACAAACCATAGAAATTCAACCACAAAATGTATATTGCAGAAACAAGACTTGCTTACCTATGAAACCCTACAAATGAAGTTTAATCTAATATTCTGCATACTACTTCATACCTAACATTTTTTTCACTATTCTTATTCTATATGGCAGAGCATGCATTAATTAAGGATTGCTGTCGAGATTTTCAGTCTTTTGTGTGGATTTAAAGAAGGACTTGTAACTGCTGCTCTAAGAAAGGTTGAGGGAGTGGTTCTTGGATTTTTCTCTTTGAATATTTGAAAAAAAAAAGCTTAGGTCAATAAATTTTCAGACAGATTTGCTTGAGATATCTTTCCTAGAGCACAAGAAAAGATTGTTTTCCTTAGTTGTTAGCCCCAACTCCCACTCCAGTATTAGGTCCAGCATGTAGACTCCTGAAGACAACCCAGGACTCTAACAGGAGGAATATAACCAATATACCAATGACCAAAACTGTAGTGCAGAAAAATAAAGATGAAATATCTCTCTCTCACACCTACATGCCTAAAAATTTTTTTTCCATCCAAATTTGCCATTTCAGTATGCTTTCCTTCACTAGCTGATTTTCCTTTTACCTTTTCTCTCGCATAGTTTTAAAATACCAAACAGGAAAGAAAGGCACTATATACGTGGGACTTTTATTGATTGCTTCCAGGGTTCATCTGGTGTGATTCAGATCTTAAGATCTTGAGTGACAGCAAACACACCACTCAACCCAGCTGAAATAATAAGAACCGACCAGGACCAGAATCATCTGTAGTCAATTCCATGTTGATTCTGCACTCTAAAGATCTTGTGCACAGAACCAAGAGAACAAGGAATGTATCTAGAACAGATTACATGAAACATAGCTCAACTTTATCTAAAAGTATGTGGTAGACTGTATCCTAACTCAAGTGAAACACTGATGGTCCCATTAGTATGCTATGTGGGCCCCAAAGGACCAAAAACGAAGCCACTAGTGAGTGTCGTTTCTTGGGAAAATTTTTAAACATGTTGATTAATTTTTCTTCTAGCAGTTGTTTTTTTGTGCAGCTGCTGAAACAGTACCTTGTACTATAGGACTCACGGCTGTGACAGCAGCCATCCATAGTAGTAATCACATACAGCATTTCCTACAACTGAATCACAGTTGTCCGTATTTGGCCCTGGCATGAAAGCCACTCATAGACACATAAAGCACCATTTAACAGCAGATGGATCGGGAGGAGTGGGAAATGATCCCGCTCCCAACTTTACTCCTGCCAATACCTGGCTGTGTCACTTGGCCGTTGAACTTGGCTGTGACAGCTGCCACCAAAGGGGAGAGACAGGTTGTGTCACCCGGTGGCCTGGAGCTCTGCAGTGCAGCACTGGGAAGCCCCTTCCAGAAGCAGCAGTCGTTCTCCGTGGTGCCTCCTTGTACCCTATAGGCAACAACAGTTTCCAGGCCAGTTCCCAGAGTGGGGTTCCCCCTGCCCATCCCAATGCAAGCTTACCTGCAAAGGGTTCTTGAAGCCATTTCTGAGAAAAAGCAGTGTTCTCTCAGCCTGTCCTTCCTCTTTTCCCTTAGTAAAACTCATCTTTCTGAGTTAAAAGGGAACATGTCTTCTGGTGTAAACAGGAATCCAGTCTAACATTTCTCTGAAGGCACTCATAATCAAATAGCATAAATTGTATAGTTAACCTTTTGACACAGTAATTTTAATTAATACAGTTTTAATCATACATGACAAGGTATATCTGCTAATGAGTGATGACACAGGCTAGAGAAAGGAGTATGGTATTGAGCCTCAGGAATTCTGCGTTAAGTGTGACTGTATTACTGACCTGTGAGGATTTCAGCAACTAGCTTACACCCCCATTCAGGAAAGCTCCTGAGCTCAAGTTTCACTATGAATGTATGAGTTGCCTATAGACATTCTGAAGTAGCTTTTTGAATCAAAACCTTCAATTCCAGGTAACTTTGTATCTCAACCTGGGCAATAGGGACTATTTAATTTAATTGTAGTCTCATAAGAACAGAAGGATAATTTAGAAATTCTTTGGGGCTAAAAGAGGTCACTCACATCCTCCTCTTGAGATAGTTTATTTACTAATCTGTTCAGATGAGTTTTATTTCTTAAACACAGCTAAAGAAGATGGAGGAAAAAGGCTTTATTTCGATGTAATGTTATGATGTGTTTGATGGTCCAGTTCAGTAGAAGATCAACAGCATATGAAGATTTCCCCAGAGACCTTCATCGTTACTGGTGTAGATCTCATCACAATTCAACACATTTATTGCTCTGGCGCTTTTCACAGATGGCTGTGACACTGGTTTTCCTCCTTGGCTTTTTTTAGCAACTGTACTTTAAAGAAAACAAGCTGGACTAACAAATCTTGTTAAGATTCTAACATAAAGCACTAAAAGGATAGAAAAAGTCTCAGTTAAGAGTGAAATGTACCATATGCCCTCCAACAACTATGCATCATGTAGAACCACCTTTGTGACTGTCTTATTGTTCCCAATTGTACATGGATATATGTAGAGATAAAACTTTCACTCCGAGCTGTAAATTTCTTTCTTTTCTTTTTTTTTTGTTATTAGTTCAGAAAAACATTTTTTTGGCATAGTTTTTTGTGCGTGATTTTATATAGATAAATAGAGCTAGGTAATTAATAGCTCCATAGACATCCTCTACTATGAACATTTTTAGTTCAAGAACACAAACCAATTTTAATTAAGGGGGCTGAGTTTTTAACCTACTTGCTTTTTATAGGACTTATTAAAGATAAAAGTGATGTATGGAGAGTCACTGTCTTTCAGTGTATGTTATAACCCTTATTTGCATAATAAAAGAGACTATGCATAAGCTTAATAGTAATCATAAATGTATATTAATGGAGACATTTATAGACACATGAAAATGCACACGATGTAGGGAAAAAAATCTAAGTTATTCATACAGATTATGTTATGTATGTTAATATTATTATAAATCCTTATTGTTATTCATAAGCTTATATTAATATTGTCATTATGAATCATATTCTGTCAGTTCCCATGAGAAAATAAAAATACATGATGGCAATACATAGTGACAAAGTGGCACTGTCATGTTTATATTAATGTCAAGTTCAAATTAAAATTAGTTCTAAAATTAGTGACAAAGACACTGTTTCGCATTTAAAAATAATAAACATTCATGTTAATGCTGCTAATAAATTGATATTGAAATAACCAGCTTCAATAACTATAGATCGAATGTGTTTGTTGTCAAAGTAAATGGAAATATAATTTTTTGAAGTTGTCATTACTGGCCAATGAATAAGGAAAATGATGTGCACAGTCTCTGCCTATGAATGTGATGGTCCTGATTCTTTTTCCTGATGACATTTATTTTGCCCTACAGTTGGTTTGTAGATTTCACCCTGGTTATTTTTGATCCTTATGCTACAAAAGCCTGGTTCATGGCTTGCTGAAGGGCGTGGATGGCTCTGGGATCCAAACACAGGGTAGTCACTGGGTAGCCTAGGGTTCACCGAGCAGTACTTCACCTTCCCTCACTTCAGCTTCAGTTGTGGACCATAGGCAACGTCGAACTACCTTTGTTCCAGCCTACTGCTAGAAGAATCATAGTATTTGTTTGCTTAGTTACATTTCTACTCATTTTCTAAAGAAAGCCTGAAATTAGAACTTACAGACACACTTAATTTAAGGGTTTTATTAACCTAATGACTGAAATTATTTCACCTTTCTTCTCTAGCACTGTGTCAGCATGGAGTTGTTTATTACATATATAGTACAGTCAGCATTTTTGTACTGTTTTCATCAGACAATGTAAAGTCCCTGGGGGCTGCTAATCACAGACACAAGGTTAAGCCTTGCACCATTTTTTCTCCTCTCTCCATTTTGTTTTGCTTAGGCCAAAAACATGTGGAAAAATCTATGTAGAAATAGGACTCAGGTTATTATTATTTCCCAGACAGAAGCTAAAACAATTTTAATACACCATAACATATAGTGAGCACCATTGATGAGAATTAGTGTTTGGACTGAATTATGTTGCTACTCTGAAGATTTAAGAAACCCTAAGAGTTGATGCTTTGGGAAATGCAACAGCTACACAAGGAAACTTTAATTTTGAAGGAGTTTTATATAGATTCTTACAGACACACTTGACATACTTCCTGTAGTCAGCAGCACATGCAAATGGACATTTTGTACACAAATGACTTTGAACATGTATAAAAAAACTATCTCTTCATTTAGTCACTTAATTTTCATGCTTACTTACCACAGATACTTCACAATTTAGGTAGAGTTTTTCACGTTAGTCTACCAAGAGACCTTGTCCTTAGTTTTTTAAATATTTGGGCTTAACTAAGAATACAAAAATCTATACAATGAGAAACTGCACAGGATGTATGTATTAAAAGTTACTACTATCCTTTCTTCTATTCCCTGACAGGTTGCCCTTCATTCAACCTATGGATTACTGGTCTCATAATGGCCTTGATAAAAGCAGAAAATCTAGATAGATGGAGCAACCTTCCCTGGCTGTTATCTCGCTTAGGAAGACAATTCCCACTGTCATTCTCATTAATACAAACCTACTAGATTAGTATCACTGAGCTGAACTGAGTTATTCTGCAGTCACACTGGTCAAAACCTGACTTAATCTACATGGGAAAAGTTCTTTCAAAATGAATGTTAACTAATAGTCTGCTCTAGTACCTGTGTACAGATTGCATAGGCAGTAAGTATGCAGAAAAATTTGTGAAAGATGACAAATCCAAGAAGAGAATCTAACTTTAAACTAAGCAAATTCAAAATGAGAAAGAAATATTACATCAAGTCCACCCAACCAGAACTGATAATTCTGTCTGCAGAGCCCTAATCTTGTTTCTTGTTCAGGAAAAGATGATCTCGGTAATGCATAGGACCCTATTTCAGACAAATACTTTAATGGTGTGATTAGTTTTAACAACATAAATTATCCCATTAAAATCTATTTACCAAATCAGGGAATAGAATAGTCCAGAGCTGCATCCTTCTGTCTCTTTTAGTAAAGCACTCTCTTTTAGCCTAGAAGCACAGAACTTTGCACGGAGGTCTTGGCAGAAAAGTAAAAGAGAACTGTACTTTAAAAAATGTGTAAGAGCTGAATTTTCCACTTAATGTGCAACATTCAAATCAAGGACTTTCCTTTAGATGTATTTTCAGACTGTCTTGATTTGTGTATGGATAGCTTTCACATAAATCAGTGACGGTGCTGCACTTGGATCATCTTTCTGATACCATCAAAACTGGAGAAAAAGACATCATTTCCTCCCCTCCTTTTTCTGCTCCCCCGCCTTTCATTTGGGAAAGATGAGAAACCATGTCTAACCCAAGGAAAGGAGTGAAACACAGACAAGCTACATAGCAATCTGCAGCTTAAGCCTGGCATGAGATCAGCCTCTAAAGTGCTCCCTTTCAGAGAAGCAGCTTACCTACCTTCCATAAGTATGTGAAAGTCTGTTTCTTTTCTACGTTTTGTCAACACTTGTTTATCTCATCCTACCAAATCTCCTTGAATTGAGTTGCGTGTCTGCAAAATGAATCCGAGGCTCAAACAAGCTATTGACATTCTCTGCCCCCACCCAAGAAAAGTTTCTTTTTTCTGTTGGCAATGATCCATGACATTTAAATTCTGTCTTCCACAACCTATAGAAAACTAAAGAAAGAACTACAGTGCCAGTGAAGGAAGCATAACTCTATCATTCTCATTTAAACCAACTGGCAAAGCCAGTAAGAGTAACGTGAATTTTCTTTACCAGCCTATTTCTTGACTTTTTATACGACTGACTTTCCGACACACTCTAGTGTGTCATTTTCAAGATTCTACTATGGGTTGCCAGATGAACAATAATCTCCATGATGGTGAAAGAATAAGGGCCCCGAGACTATATTTGAGTTTGTCAAGAATCAGTTTGAAACCCATTTTAACAATGCTAGCAGCTGCTGGTTTATGTGGAAGTGAAAAACTTAACGAACTCCCCTGATTAATCCAGGCTCTCAGCTGGATTCTTCCTGACCGTGTTCATACCACCGCTGGTCTGCAGGGACTCCAAGCTGGACAGTCTGGCTGTCTCATGTATTTCTTCTCACTAACTTTTAATGTTTACTCAAGGCAAAGCTTTTCTTTGATATGTGGCCTTAAATAAAACAGCATTACCAGAAACCTTGTCTCTGAGGTTTACAGATATTCAAGCTGTAGGGAAAATAAGTCCAGACTTCTGGAAAACGCATTTCCTTGAAAAGATGTCACGTCCAATGTCACCTGATAAAGCTCCTGTGATTTCATGGCAGAACTCTGAGCACTCAGGCCTACTTCTCACTGAATTTTACCTCACACTTTGCATTCCATATTTTTCCTTTTATTCCTGATTACAAAGAAATTAACTCTTGAGATCATGTACAAACCTGATGAGAAGCATATAACTATACTTTTCCCCCTTTCCGGCAACTCACTATTCCCTCCTGTTTATTTTTATCTGAGTATGATTCACAGAATAATAATAATAATAATGATAATAAGAAAGACATGTTAAATGCATTCTTGTAACTACTAGTGCATGATTGCTCTGTGACGTATGCTCTCCAGTGTTTTCCCCAAGCTTGCCGTAAAAATGATAGCATTCCCATGGGGAAAATACTTCCATTAAAAAAATACACTGTTTTTATATGCAGCCTGTATTTATTTAACCATAATGTCATTCTAAGTTTGGATCATTCTCAGCATTTCCTCACCCTGTTTCATAATCATATTTGTTATATATCAGCTCATCTGTTTCCATATTTGCTGTTTAGCTAAGTAAAAAGGTAGGGACCTTTTAATTGTTCCTCATCCTTAACTCCCTCCTTCCATCATCGTAACCCTTCCCTTTCATTTTGTACTCCTGTATTTATTAGTTCCTTGCTGTAGGTGATAGAACTGAAGGCAATAGTCCAGGTGTGATCTGACCAGAGAGGCACAATAACAATGCTGCTGTGCAGAATGATTGTTCCATTGGTTTACTGCACAAAATCACATTGCTTTTTATTGCCACTGCAATGCATTGCTAACCCCTACCTAGCTATTTGCCTGCTTTCAGCCCCAGATCTCTTTCAGGATGAGGCATCTCACTGCTGCCTTCTTTCTCCTGGAACACCTGGGCTTTGGAAGCATTTTGGTTCTGTTCTCTAGAGAAATTGCATCTTTCTGCCTGGACATGTGTCAGAGTATCCCCTTATAGGAAAAAAGCTTTTAGTCAGTACATCTAGGGACATAAAAATAATAATATTTCCTCTGGCCAGTTCCGGTTTGGTGAGATTTATTTGCTTTCTTATCATCCTGCAGAAGCAGAAAAGTATTAGGCTCTATATCACACAGAAACAACCACCCAACAAAGACATATGTAGCCCAGTTAGTACTCATCAGCTCCTTATACACACATGCATTTATTAGCACCTAAAGATGCTCATGTAAATTAGGCAATATTAACATTGCAGTTACCCTAGTCTTGAGTCCCGTCCACCTTCCAAACTCTTTTTACTTTCTAAATATCCAAAGAGTTTTCCTGAGCACAAGGAAAAGGAAAAATTGTACCAAGAAACTTGCTGACCCCTTTCTAAATGTCATGCAAGTGATTCTGAACACAGACAAATCTCTTTTCTCTTGGTTCCTATGGAAACATCCACTCTACACTCCTTTATCACCATATAGCTTATTTCTCATGTCTCTAGGTATTTTCTTTCTCTGCTTCCCAAAATGCTTGAATTGAATATACTTTCCATATTTACTCCTTATGTGATTTGACACTTCCATATCATTGATGGAAGCATTCAGCAAGTTTTCAAGAGAATCTTTCCCCCACCCCTTGGCAGAATCTCCATAACTTCACTGGGGAAAAGCACGGGCTGTCAGGATTTCCTCACAAGCCTATTCCTATTTTAGATGTGCTTCTTCCAAAGAGGAAGAGACAGGTAGACTGGGTGGCTGAGGATCATATGCAGCCTCTCTTCAGCGTTAAAATCACACATTAGCCTGTAGAATTGATCAAGGTAATAACTGTAAGCATCTATGTGCAGGGAGAAATGCAAAATTCAGGTTGGGCAGGCAATTTTCAACCTTCTGCCTCTTTTTCTCGAGCAAAGTGATGCTTGTGATAAATTCAGTGCACTAAATCTAATTGTAACTTTAGAAAAAACATAATTTCAGAAGAAAACATTACAGACTATGAGTGATACTACCTTCAAGCCATGAATAGATCATTTAATTTCTGGGAGCATGGGAAGAAAGAACTCCTTTTCTTAATTGTCTAAGACCAAGGTCTGGAATAGTATTGTACTGTATCCAGGGGAGTTAGTTTTTACATTACCTGGTGAAGGGCAAACTTTTTTCTGACCTCAAGACTAATGGTTCTCCACATCTTTAGTGGAGAATACTACTTCTATCTCCCCAAAAAGGGAGCTGTTTTTAACAAGGATTATATCATCAATGAAAATTACAGTGCAGTCTCATTAATAATTTTGTCAGCAAATTTGGAGTGCAACAATCTCTGGGTGCAAACGGGAATGTACGTCTGTGGATGAAGAGGAGGGAGAAATGTTTTAAATCAGTTCTAATACCAAAGCCAGTTCTAACACCAAGTCATGGAATTACCACTAAACAGCAAGGGTGGAACTACTTATTGAAGTGTGATAAGAAGGCCAGCTAAAGAGGAAGCACTGGGCATATTTCTAAAAAAGGAAGGCCCAAGTAGCCTTTGACTGGCAGGGTTTTTTTGCACTCTCTGCATTCTTACTAGATGATGCACAGAGAAGATAGTCACATTTATCATTTCAAAACATGAAAAAATTTCAGACAGGACTTGCATTTGGGGGCACATTAGTCTCAAGGTTTCTTTTTGCCAACGTGCTGTAACTTTATTGCACTCAGGGTGCACTGCTGACAGTCACTGCTCTGCAAAAATGGCAGAAAATAGGGAACAGGACTAAGCAGTTTCACTTCTTGCGCACAAAATGTCAACTTAGCTGTTATCTTATGGCCTAAGTGATTAGCAGAAATACACAATCATTTCTGAAGCTGTTTACTGTATCTGCCAGAGAGGCAGCCAAATTCCCAAGCTATCTGAAATCTTTTGCTTCCGATTCTCAGGGTTGCCTGCTTGTATTAGAGAGGATGCTTCAATCTCTCACAGTGATTTTGCTGCCAAATTTTTGTGTGCTGTTGTTTTATTTTCTAACTCGCTTCCCTTTAAATAATGTTCTCTTTTACCAGGGGGATGAAGTGATCAGGCACTTTGCAGTATGAAGAAGACACCAATCAAACATTTGTTGCATAATTTAAACATGTGGCAGGGGAGAGACTACTGGTCTAATTCCATTGTGTTGTTTACCCAGTGTACCCAGATAAAGTCCCTGAAGGCGCTGTAAGTGTACAAAAAAAAATTAAAATGTTGCTTTTTCCGTCTTTCTCTTTCTCTAACTCCCTCATTACACACTGGGCTTTCTTCCAAAATACCGGAGGTCACTCTGAGGGGCTTTTTATAACTTAATCCTTAGAATCTGGGATCTACACTTGTTTTTTCTTCACTTAAAAGAAAAAAGAAACATTTCTTTCTGTTTTAGACTTCTTTTTTTCTAAAGAGGAAGTTGGATTCTCAGCTCTGTTGGGAATTACATTTTCTTTTCTTTCTTCCAAATGTGGCTGGCTTTCAAAAGGCCTTTAATTAGCTAATATAAAATTGCCTGATTTGTCTGTTCAAATGTCTCATATGAAGCAGAATGCTTAAATCTGCCTCCCTCTGACAGACTGTAGCTAAAGTAATATTTTATTTTCTAATTCTGAGATAATTTATTATGATAAATAAATTATTTTATTATGGTAGTGAATTACATCAGTAATTGCTGTTATATTGGCTTTAGGGCTCATTAAAAATATATGTTTGTGTTGTAATAACGTTTTTGCACTTACGTATCTTAGTACCATGCTTTTTAAAAATATATGCTATGATTGTAATAAAAATACTGCATTTATATATTATCTTTCACCAAGCAAGACACTAGATCATTGAAAATACATACTCAGGATACGATACAGAGACTCTACAGAGAACTTCAGCAGGAAAAAATGGGTTGGTTTTCTTTGGGTGGATATGGAATAAACTCCAGCACAAGTACTTTGACCTCCAATTCTTTATATGAAATTAGATCCAAACACCAACTGTATTTCACTAAATCACTATTTGGAAATTGCATCATCAAATGTTAAAAAGAAGCTTTATCTAGGGACACTGCAGTAACTGTGTATGAATATTCCATATTCCAGGGTTTCTCAAACTATGGTCCCTGGAAATCATAGGTCAAAGGCATCATCACGCCCTTCTTTGGAGCGCACACATTTTTCCCATCCTTTCTTAGCAGGGATATGATGAAAGAGGCAAAAATTTAAACTGTAAAAATGGTATGCTATAGAAGCAAAATGCATTTGCTGTGTATATTCACAAAATGGTAAACTGAAAAAGAGGTGTCATCTTGCAGAACGCATGTCCTGCAAGTGTGCCTCTACTCATTTTACACTGAACCAAATGCAGCTATGAGAAGGAAAAAAGTACTCCAAATTCTGAGCTTTTTGGGGAAAAAAGTCTTTAATAGGTAGCGTACTATGTTTTGCTTCAGTAATGATAGAAACAGAACCCATGTGTGGGTTTAGCACTGAAGTGCCACAGTGGTATTTGTTCCAGACTTAAATGTGCTTCCTACTGCCTTTGATTGACAACTGAAGTCAAAGATGCCTAAGCCTTTGGTTCCCCAAGGGCCTTACCAAAAAACTTTGATATATCTACATCAGAGACCAACCTGCCTGTTTTAAAGAACCTATCCCCATAAGTATCATCCAAAATCCAGAGCTATGAGCTGTGCTCCTTGTATAATATGAGAGAATCAAGTGCCTTAGAAGTATTATTCAAAAGCTTATACCCTCACCTCAGGAAGGAATTGGCCAGTCAAACATATAAATCCAAGCCAGGACTGTCCATAACACAAGGGGATTCACCTCCTAACACTTTTTTGAAGTTGAGTTTGTGGGGTGGGATGTGAGGAGTCTGGTTTGGGTTTTCATGTGGACAATAATTTGACATCTCCATGACATGCGATAGGGTAGTTGCTTACCTGCCTTAGCCAAACAGGGAACACAAATGAGATGGTTTCCACAGAACAGTGCTTGGGGCTTACCTTGGACCTGCAAGGCCAGGTACTTTTCAGTATGCTGTCTAAGATCTGGAAATCTTTTGGAAATAACTCACTCACCCACAGGGAGCAATGTGAGCCAGGGGAATATCTTGGTGCTTTATCAGTCACCTCCTGATCTATCAGCCTAACTGGAGAAGTGGCAGAGGCCATGCTTTTAGCTTTGCAGAGAGTTCCACTATATAGGTTTGGGAGTTGGGCTGGAGGGCATCCTAGCATCGTTCTCAAAGTTAAAAAAGAATAGAACATAGAACACACAGAATCATTTAGGTTGGAAAATACCTTCAAGATCATCGAGTCCAACCGTAAACCTAACACTGCCAAGTCCTCCAAATAAAATGATAAGCAGGACACACTTGTGCATTGATAGCAGGCTAATTGCGAGTTTCTTAGTAGCCACGTGCAGTGGCTAGGCCATGTTTTCCAGTCACCAAAAGGCATGCAAAAGCACTCTACGAGTCCTGCTCTGCTGCTGAACAGTTCTCAAGGAACTGAGACTGCAGACTGGTATTTCCTTACCATTTACATTCAGGAGTGTTCTCCAATTTCTATTTTAAAAGGCAGCCGTCAGTTCCTATTGCAAATTCCTCCCTTCCACAACTTTGCACCTAATGGATTGATTTCTGAATTGACCTGGAGTTTGCCTAACCATAATAAGAAAGTTTGTTCACAAGAGAATGTTGGGCCATCTCTAACTCAGCTGATAAAATCACTACACTTGCAATGACAGAAACATCAGTATGTACAGAAAGTAAGGAGAGGTTTTAGGGTTGTTGAACCATTAGCCTTGGATGCTGGGTTTTGGTAATAAGAAAATGGCTCTTTCCCTATCAGTGTTAACGATCTTAAGGGAGAAAGGTATTCAACATGATTGCATTGCCAGCAAAAAAAATGACATAACAAGGCTTTCTGGCTTTATAACCTATGTTCACTTAGGCAGGTAATCCAGCTGCTAGCCTGCTGAAAATGACCTGTTTAGTGGTACTCAGTGGTAACTGATTTCCCATGCAAACATTTATTGCACTTGTTAGTTTTAATATCTTTCCTATTTGCTTTTGGTGGTGCTGGTGGTCTTGTTTGTTGGGTTCTTTTGCTATCTTTTATTTCAAAATTTGAGACTCACCAGACCAGAGAGTCTCAGGTTAAAAGGAATTATGACCAGATCTCATCACATCATAGTGCCTCTACCTTTCTCATGGTGTCAAATGAAAAGTCCTCACCTAGAAGCTGACTGTCTAAATGAAAGCAGATGGATTATTAGTGCTCCAGATTTGCAGTAATGGAAGGGTTGAAGTTTTTCCCCAAAAAATCCCAAAACAACTCACTAAATCACTACCTAAGAAAGAGGTTTAGCTTTGAATGAAGAAGAATTTGTTATGACTAGAATTTATAGAATTAGAAGAAATATGTTAGCAATACAGATTTGGACAGTTTAACGACCATAAAAAATTCCTTTACACTATTTACTTAAATAATGCATAGGCTAAAAAAAATATATTTAGAAAGAAATGGAAAAGGAGAAAAATGCAGTTTACTAAAGTAATATCTGAGTGTGAAACTGCAATTCCTAAACTATGATTTTCAAGTATCGTGTGCCACTGAGCCATCAGTATGCATACAGTGCTGCTCTCCACCAAGTCTTACAGGAGATATCTTTACAGAAGCTTTTTACTATAGCCAGTTTTCTGGGGGGAAGTTTTAAGGAAATCAGATCCCAATCTTTTTTCATTCCTTGGATTTTCTAACAGGTAACAGTTTCATGATACAGATATTTGTCTATTAGGTACCTGATGGAAATTACCAAGCTCTTTCACATATATCATATAGTTCAAGGCCCAGATTTATTTCTTGGCGTTTCTGGTAGTTACAATGTGCTAAAGCATAAGGTGATGTTTTAATGAGATAGAACTCTACTCAAGTGTTCTCTGTGAAATATCCTTCTCCTATTGTTCTGGGTTAACTTTAAATTCTCTGCAAGTCAAATATTTCTGATCAAATTTGGAAAAGAGATTGACAGGCACTACTGCGTTTATTGATAATATTATTCTCTTGTTTGAATCTGATTCTGGTTTTCTGAGGATCATTTTTCCCCAGATTTTTGGAATGTTGACACGGAAAAACAGAAAGTAGACAGGTCTTTCTTAAGCTGCTGTAGATATAATTTCCAGGTACATCAAGGACACCTAAAGCATATTCTGCAAAATATCCTTGGTGTAAAATACCTAAAGGATTTTGTTTTTATGATTAACATTCTGAGTTGGTGCACTAACAGGTAAAGGAGTTGATGGTTGATGTGAGAAGCAACTCCAGCACTCGTTGTTGTAAATGTCAATATCACTGAAAGAAAGACACAAGAATAGGAAGGGGCATCCAGTTTCTGCTTTATAAATAAATAAAATCCACTGACATTGTAAGAAGAAAGTACTGCAATAAATTTGCCCTTCCTAGTAGCCTTTCTTTGTCATATATACCCTGATCCATTTCTGTGAAACCACAAGACCAGGCTATTGAAAATGGAAAATTTCCATCAGTTGTGATTCTAAACAGCTTAGATGGTCTTGCAAAATTCTGCTACAAGCCTCGTCTCATTTTAAAATTAAAACCCTGGTTGTCTGCCTTTTAAACTGAGGTGAAGGCCACTTATTAGGCACCTTTGGCCTGAAAAATCTACCTCCGTAGAAAACAAGATAGGTCTTGTAATCTGCTGCACCTTATGAAAATTTTATATTTCCCTAATTTTGCAAAATAATGGACATTCTTATTTTAAAAAAGCTTTTAGTAATGCAGTAAATTGTTCCTGTAATCTAAACTAGGGGCCAAATTCTCAACTAACATACAGCTGTTTAGCTCCATCAAATTCCAAGTAGCTAGCCAATGTATAACAACTATGGATCCAGTAAAGCTGTATGTTAATCGTCATTCTATTTATTGAAACGAAGGATGAAGATACTCTGAGGCCAGATTGTTCCTTCCTAGCATTGTCAAAATTGTATTCATGTTGGCAATACCAGCCTGACCAACCAGCTTAACAAACAGGAGAGATTTATGTAAGCCAAGTACATGTGTGCCTTGCAGGCCTGTCTCAGAGAAGGTGGCAATTTCCTCTTGCCCTTTTTCAGTATTCTTTATACATAGCTTTATGAAAAGTTATAATATTCCCAGAGACACAGAAAAGATCCAGCTAGTCTTACTTACTCAGAACGGAAAGCTTTAAAGGTTAGTCTTGAGGGACATTATTACACCGCAGGTCAATAATGCCTAGTAACCTTTGCCATGTCTCCTGAGGGTGAACACACATTTTATGATACCCCATTCTGCTACAGATGAAAGCCTTTGGAAAGGGTGGCTTAAGGTTAGGAACCGTATGGAAAAATCCCCTGGAGGATGCTCTTGTAAGGGGCCTCAGCACACACGGAACAGCAGCATGTTTGCCTCCCCTGCCCCTCGCTCTGATATCGCTCTGTCTTCGAAGCAAAGGTACTAATGGGATTCTTGGCTCTGACAAAAGCTGATAAAATATTTTAGATCTATGCTGCCCAGACCAGTATTTTAAAAGGAAGCATTTGAGATTCAGCTGCTGCTGAACACTACTTCTCAAACATGTGGCAGAAGAGACTGGGTGAGGGTTTTTTTGGGGGTGGGGACATCAGTTTAGTGGTTTCTTTGATTGTTTTTTTTAAGATCTGTTCAATTTGAGATTGACTGCTTTTCTCCATTTACAAGTTTAAGTTTCTGCTCATTCCTTTTTGAGAATTCTCAGCTAAGCATAAAAATTGCTCCAAGAAATTTTCAGTGGAGAATCGTTTCAATTTTGTAATGCATTTGTTTCAACAGTCACCGTGGCCCTTATCATAACCTCCTGAATTAGAATAAACATACTAGATTTTGCTTCAGTGACAGGCTACAGTGTGATAAACTCAGTTTTTAAGTTACAGTCTATCAGATTATAGTAGTAAGATTAAACATTACCATTTGACTTATTTGAACGATCATAGCTAAAGGAAATACTTGAAATCTAGAATTTACAGCTATAGTTTTTTGTGCTTATGTTTTCCTCCTTACTTACTGTGCATTTTGGCAAATCAAGAGGTCACTTTCCTTTTTCAGTTAAAAATGATTCTATGATGTTGAAAATTAGAAAGGAGTTTTAAATAGAAAGGAACAAAAAAATTCTGCTTTCCCTCAGAAATCCATAGAAAATCAAGGTATTTAAATTAACATCCTCTGCCTTCTGCTTATAGCAGAAGATTGGCTGCAAAATTAAGCTCCCTATGTTGGCTGCATTTCTTAAATTCTAGACTGCTTGGATCATCAGTCCATTGTCACTGATATAAACTGGAAAAATTATCAGAGAAAGTCGTATCTTCAGCTGACATAAATAAACTGCACTCAGCTGAAGTCTGTTGTTCTGTACCGACCTGAACAAGTTACAAATCTGGTCCTTTAATGCGTAGGAGGAAAAGTTCAATAGTGCAAGAAGTTCATATTGCAACAAACCTTTCTGATTTGGCTGTAAGAAATCTGCTTCAGAACCAGCTCTGCCTGTTTTGGCCCCAAAAGCTAATACCACAGTGCATTGCAATCCCAAAGTAAAGGGTTTAAAAACAGTTAATCACTTTAAAGGAGCACCACTGCCATGAGTTTTGCTTTTGTTTTGTTTTCACTCTGTTTTTATCCCTTCTACATCGCCTGCCTAAAGGCTGGCTTTCAGATTTGGAAGAGGTCCAAAATCCAATCTATCTTTGTTTTTCTCTGCATTTGCAATGTCCATTTCTTTCTTTGTCTGTTAAGTAAGGTGTAGCTTTCATGCTTTCTCTAGAATCTAGAGAAGCCCTTGTCAGCCTTGCAGAAATCAAAACAATGAGGAGCATGGCTGGAAAACACGCACAGCAGAAGCAAAGACATGTTGATGTAGTGTTCTTGTCCACCTTTCAAGGAGTGACAACTTGCTGTTAACAATGTGTGTATTTTCCATTAGGATTAATTACTCTTATAAATCCATTTTTAGGCTCACACAGGCACAATCTGATTTTCCAGGCTGCTGAGCACTGAATCAGGAGTATCGCATCTTGAGTGCCGAGTGCATGTCACCTAACCAGCTCTTCTCCGCACACCCCTGGGTGCAGGGGTACACCTCATCCAGCTCTTTGCCAAAGACTGCAGCCCATCCCTTGCTCTTCACATCACGTATCAGATGCCATCTACAAGTCCCATCTCCAAAAGAGCCGCCCCGTGTGGCTCACTTCTCAGACGCAGCCTGACACCACGGCCGCTGCAGGTAGAGTCTCGCACACCAGAAAAGAAGAAACTCAAGTTACTTCTTTAATGGCTCAGTGGGACACAAGTAGGCTCAGCACTTCAGAAAAGCAGGCCGCTTATTTAATCACCTGAGCGTGGATTTAGGTTCCTATTGTTGAGAATCTAGGCCGCAGCATATGGGCCATTTTCACTGGGACACCCTGGCCGCTTTTTCATTGCTCTAGCAAACAAAGCAGCCGTAAATCTGCCTGGGATTATGGCTGTTTTGCATTACTAGAGCGGCAGAAAGTGACCAGAGAACACTAGTGAACCTGCCCGTATATATCAAATGCCTCGACATTGTCCTTTCTAACTGTCAGATGTTTCAGAGAAATAAATCCATACCTTTTATGTCTGTTGTGCAATGGACAAGGACAATTAAAGAGCAGATTTCTCTGTTTTCTTGGCCTTTCCACTGCTGAACTTTTAACTTTTCTAAGAATTTCTTTCCCTTTGTTTAAACAGAGCTACCCATCTTGAACTTCTGGTTGCAAAGTGGTGCCAATATATAAATGATTTCACCTTTAAGTGCTTGTTATGAATAGACAGCACAAGATGGACTTTCATTATCACCAGTCAGGGAGCACATAAACTGTAACACTCTGTACTTTTCCAGCACCAGAAAAGGCGGCTGCATAAGTGAAGGTATCACAAAGCATTCTGTGATGGAGATGATAAACCAGGTCTGTCATACAGCTGAAGGTTTAGTAAGCCATACTTATCGTCCTTCCTATGATGAAAGGTGTTCATACGCACTTATATGAACTGTATATATGGGGTCACATTCTGAGAAACAGTCCACCATGTTGCACTTGCTTGACCATCTCTCCATCAGTCATTTGCAACCATTTAACTATACCTATTTACTCTGCTCACGCGGGGAAGTCTGATTTGACAAGTACATTCGTTGCACACACAAAGATTTCAGGTGAAAACTTTTAATCTGAACAGACCTTTACCTTATTGTACATCAGAGCTGGCAGACAGCCCTGCCATTGAACATGTCAATTCCGTAGTTAGAAACTGGTTAGGAAGTAAGCCAAATCGCAGAGCTATACATTGAAATGCAATAGATGTAGTCTGACTACATAATAGGTATATTCTGCGCTGGGAACAGTCACTTCACAGTTACTTCATTTTCCACTTTGAGGCAACCCTTCCCTAAAGAGTATTTCACTGCAAATATATTCACAATAGAAGAAGGCATAATAAATAATAAGTAGTAATAAATCACATATAAAACATAAAAATGTTATAACAAATTGTATGATTTTCTGCAAATGTATTCTCATTGCAATATACTGTTGGAGGCATTAAAGAGCTAAAAATCTATTTATGCTAATTATTTCTGTCACTAGCAGGGAAGACAGCTGGGAATTGTCACAAACATAGATATGGCCTGTGTTTTCTCCCCTAACAAAACTATGCAATGGCCTTCCCACGGGGGCCAGCACGTGAGTCACTCCAACTGCTAGCAGCAGCCAGCACGTACATTGTATGAAAATGTCTATATGCATATTGCTTCAAATCAGAACTGGTGTAGTTGCTTCTATTGCATACAGGAATATTTCCACTTCCTTTTACACCGAATCTGAGAATTCGACCATTTTGCAGACATCAGAATCAACCAAGTTTTTACTTAATCAAAAAGAAATCAGTGTGCAACCATGATAGTGTTACCTTTTGATAATACCTCTACAGATTTCTGTCCTACTTTTGCAGTTTTCCTGCAACTAAGATCTGCTGAACTTCCTTAAGCATACTTCAATTTTCACTCTTTTTTAAGCCCTACCAGCTCTTTCTTTGCAGGCGAAAGAGGGATCGCTGTGAAAATATTTACAACTCCCCCAGTTGTGATAGTTTGGAGCAGCCTTTTCTTGGGTCATTTATCACTGACCCAAAGAGCTGAAATCAACACAAAAAGCTTCCTTTTATCCATGTGTCTTCTCCTGGCCATGCCTCTGATACATCTTCTCTACCAAAGGCAGCGATAGCTCCCTGTGCAGAAGATGGGAACACACCAAGGGAAGTCAGAAAAAAAGATTTACTCAAAGCAGACAGTTGGAAATGTGTGAATTTCAGTATCAACACACAGCAACCAAATTTCTGGGTAACCAGCAAGTGCTGATATAAATGACTTAGTGCTATGGGCCAGCCACACCAGACACCGGTGACAGGTATGCTGTGTTGGCCGTAAATATCTGTTTAGTGTTCAGTACTGTGAGGTGACAGGGTTTGGGTCTGGACTCTGATCCATTTCTAAAACTTTCATGAGGCAGAGCTAGAACAAAAGAGCATTTATTAATATAAAAGTAGCATTCATAGGTCGCACCAGGACCCCTTCATTTATTCAAACATAAAACTAGAAACAGTTCCTTCCCCACAGATACAGTAACTCATGGTCTTGATTTACGGTACGTCTGCAGTAAGCGCCCATGTGCGTGGTTTTGTGCCACTGTAAATGTAAAGTTCAGAAGCAAAAGGAGGGAGAGATGCGTTCTACAATTAGCTGTATATTTCAGTATGGACTATATGATATTCTTCTTCACCTTGAATAAAACTTTATAGTTCAAGTAATATTACTGTAATGCAAATACATTGTTATAAATTAGAGAGAGAGAGAGAGAGAGAGACATACACAGAGGGTGTACATGAGCAAGCCTAGCTCAGTTGGAACATTATACTGCATAAGGGAAAAAATTGTGCCAGCTATAATTCCATGAGCTGTATTCAAGATATCCTTGCTATTTTGAGAACTCAGCTATTAATAGCTATATATATATTTAATAATATGCTACTGTTAGCATATGTTAAAAAATCCAAGTCTTCTTTTTGACAGTAAAATTGACATAAATGTACTTGTTCAACTTTTGTGGGGAAGGCTGAGGTCTGAAATAGCAGTGGTGTCACAGGTTAAATCTCTTCCAGGGTATTCCAGCTAGCTCTGCCGATCATCAGCCGAAATTCCGGGGACAGGGTGAATGGTGAATTGAATTTCTCCTTTGCTGTCTTTCCCAAACATATGTGTTGCATCAGTAGACGTATCCTGGGTACGGGATTTCCCATTGCAAATGCACCAAAAAGATACTGCTGATTAAAAAAAAAGCCAGAATATCTTGTTGTGAAAACAAATCCAAACACTTTTGGGGAAATATTAATTTGGACTTTGAACATTTTAATTTTATTCTATGTAAGTTCTTAATTGTTTTCACATTATTTTGTAACATGGCAATTACAATGCATACAGGATAATATATCAAGTTGTAAATAAGAATAATATTATATCGTTGTACAATATATTTAAATATTTTATTTATAATTTTATTGATTAATTTACATACTTCTGATTACAATCTCTTTTCTGAATGAAAACACCCTTAGTTTCTTAATTTGGCTTAAGGTTTGTGACAGCATATATAATTCCAGACTTAAAAGGAGAATTTTAAGAGTGAGATGAATCTCCATTAATTTTATGGGCACAGTTTATCAAGTGGAAAAAATACTGAATACTTCGAATAAATTAAATTAATTTTGTCTTCCCCTTTTCAGCTTAGAATGGAGATTTAGCAATAAAATAATTATACATTTTAATACAGTGTCTGTTACAATCCCAACCCTGGTATAATACACACAAAATCCTTATTACACCACAGCTCTAATTTTCTGTAAACTATCTCTATTTTCCAGCTCTGATTTGATACAGAATCAGAGAAACAGGGAACGGTTTGGGTTGGAAGGGACCTTAAAGATCATCTAGTTCTAACCCCTCTGCCATGAGCAGGGGCACCTCCCACTAGACCAGGTTACACAAAGCCCCATCCAATCTGGCCTTGGACACTTCAAGGGATGGGGCATCCATAACTTCTCTGGGCAACCAGTTCCAGTGTCTCACCACCCACACAGTAAAAAATTTCTTCCTAATATCTAATCTAAATCTACCCTATTTCAGTTTAAAACTGTTACCCCTCGTCCTATCACTACACTCCCTAATAAAGAGTCCCTCCCCATCTTTCCTGTAGGCCCCCTTTAAGTACTGAAAGGCCACAATAAGGTCTCCTCAGAGCCTTCTCTGAACAACCCCAACTCTCTCAGCCTGTCTTCATAGCAGAGGTGCTCCAACCCTCTGATCATCTTCATAGCCCTCCTCTGGACTTGCTCCAACAGGTCCATGTCCTTCTTATGCTGGGGGCCCCAGAGCTGGATGCAAGACTCCAGGTGGGGTCTCACCAGAGATGAGTAGAGGGGCATAATCACCTCCCATGACCTGCTGGCCATGCTTCTTTTGATGCAGCCCAGGATGTGGTTGGCTTTCTGGGCTGCAAGCACACATAGCCAGCTCATGTTGAGCTTCTCATCAACCAACACCCCCAAGTTCTTCTTCTCAGGGCTGCTCTCAGTCCATTCTCTTCCCAGCCTGTATTTGTGCTTGGGATCGCCCCGACCCATGTGCAGGACCTTGCACTTGGCCTTGTTGAACCTCATGAGATTCACACAGGCCCACCCCTCAAGCCTGTCAAGGTCCCTCTGGATGGCATCCCTTCCCTCCAGCATGTCAACTGCTCCACACGGCTGGGTGTCATTGGCAAACTTGCTGAGGGTGCACTCAATCCCAGTGTCCCTATAGCCAATACCGACCCCTGAGGAATGCCACTCCTCACTGGTGCTGACCACTGCTGAGAGATGTTGCCTAAAGGAAAATGCATTTCCTGACAAAATCATCAGAAATTAGCCTAATAAGAAATGGTACATGACAAGATAATATTGGAGGAGAAGTGGTCTCTTTGTGACAAATTCAGCTGTTGAAACATCTTGATTAAATGCGGTTTTCAGTGAAGTAATCCACAGCCTTGTTCTTAAATATTTATTATTCTGCATCACCCCCAATATATGTAGAATGGCTCTATTTTTTCCTCAAGAAGAGTTAGCCTATTCACAGCAAGACATATACCTGAATACCTCTAATTAGAAGACACGTCTCTGTTTTTAACACCCACAGTCACCTTTTTTCCACAATGTGTGGGAGTCGTCCCACCCTGAAACATGTGAGTGGCAGCATAAATAAATGTTAACATTAAACTCTGATACCATTGTTCCACATGTTTGAAATGCTAAAAGCTACTTTTAGTTTTCTGCTTCACATCTACATCTATTAAGTATCTTCTGCGTGTCGATGTTAATAATATGTATATTTCCTAATCATTTGGTGAGTTCATGGAGTTAACTGTCCTTACCCACTCCAGTAGTTCTGCTGCAGCTGTGATGGTCAAACGATATGAAAGAGAAAAGCTTTGTAGCTTTTATTAGACTAACTGACATTGCAGGAAAGCTTTGGTGAACATAAAACTTCTTTAGGTTGTTTTCATCCAAATTAAGCATTGTATTGACAACTTCAGCATTTTGAATGGTTGTCAGCTACTGTGGCAGTAAGTCAACAACAACCTCTGTGTTTCCTGGAACAAAGAAACTTAAAAAGACCCTGAGTGCAGCTTATTGCCTCGAAGAAACCTCTACATCATTTCTAAGTCATCCATCACACAGACATCTGAATGTTAGCCACAGTTCAGCTGGCTACATAAAAAATATTAAAGACTGTGATTATACTCATTCCATGACGGGAACCTTGTTTATCAATATGTTTTTTTAAATGCCACTCCACAGGTTAAAAGCTTTATGGACATTAAAATACAACACATATTTCTACACTGGGTTTCAACATATATTATTCAGCACCTGTTAGCTAATATAGTTTTATTTTTTCTTCAATGAATGCCTTATTCTCTTTAACTGCAGATTTCTGTTTATTGGGGAAGATAAGGAAATAATGCCATATTGTAAGATACCTTAATGCTACCTGATGAAACTATTTAACAATACTTTCCTTGTTATATGTGCCTTAGAAAAGAAAAAATTATCTCTTCCACTGTCAAAATCTTGAACATTCAGCTTAATATTGAGCAATGTCCTTCTTGCTTTTTTTTTTTCCCCCCACATTTTTAGGTTTTTTGATTTGTAATAATCAGTTCTGTTTCTTTCTTTATATTTGGGTTCCAGTTTTGTAAGTGATGGCATCTTGGAGCACTGAAATTCAAAACTGAAGGGTACCAGACCCAAACACCACTCTGTGTGATAGTCTGAAAGATTATCTTCCACATTACAGTGACTAAATTAGGCCAGAAAGTACCACAGCCCCTGATGTGCATGTGGTGATACTTTGAAAGGACAGAAACAGTTCCTAACAGCTTCAAAATTGTCCAGCACAGAGTAGCTGCTGTGTGGGCTTTTATCCTTCTACAGATAACGTCAAGCATATCTACTGCTGTGTGCATTCTGCAGCCTTGATAAGAGGAAGAAGAAAACTTTTCAGGACCACAAGACACAGTTAAAACGAGAGCTTTCTCTATCCACTAGCAGATATTTGGGATTAAAATAGCATAACATGTTGGTTTTATAGATATTGAGGCCATAAATGCACTTGCGTTTTATTTTTTGGGGAGTTCCTACTAAAAAAGACTATGTAGCCATAATACATTTAATAATTACAGTAGTCTCAAACAACTTGAAATACAACCACAGTATACAGTGACCTTAGAGACAGTCAGATAATTACTGTGCAGTGCCAGAGAAAACTTCAGGCAGTAAAAGTTGTTGCTGTTTTTGCTGTTAGTGGTGATAATGCAGCTTATTTAAGTTATGTAATAGATTTATATGTCAAATTAATCTTTTCCTCAGCAGAATCCTAGGAAAGCACCTTTGTTTCTATGTACCCTCTAAGGTACATCCCTCTGTGAATCATCAGTCTGTGTTATTATTAGTCGTCTGCATTAACTATGTAACATTATGGAAGGTGACTTAAGCAAAGTGACCTGAAGTACTGCAGTACATTTCATGAGCTTAAAAGCAGCATCGGAGGCAGAGGAAGGAAACAATCTCTCACAAATGCCCACCTATGCTTTACTTTATTTTATTTTGTTTGGCTTTGTTTTGTTTTTAACATAGTTTTCTTCTAAGCAGATGAAGGCTCCTTGGCAATACTCTTGATGGAGAAAATGACCATGTTATGTATTGTCAAATTAAACACGCACGTAGTGAGTGTAACAGGAAGAGAACTATCCATATTAAGAGGCTAAAATCCACAATAGACCTTTCTTGTGCCCGAGGTTTTGTCCTGATTGTATGTTTTCTTTGACAGTGAAGGCAACTTAAGAAGTTCCCGTGTTCCCAACAGTCCTTTCATCAGTTATTTGTGTTACAGGTATAGCTGCTTGAAGAGATTAAAAAGGTTTGGGGAGATTATTTATTGTTGTTTTGTTGGATTTTTTTTGACCTGCAAGACTTCAGGGACCTGGTTGAGAGTCTGGCATCCTAGTTTGCAGTAGCATGGCTGAGGGCAGCAGAAGTTGAACGGAGAGGTGGGAATGAACAGGAATGGTCAGGGGAAGGAGGGAGCTCAGCTAAATAACATAAACACGTAGTTACACCAGGAGCTTGTGGCCCCATTTTTGGCATCCAGTACTTGGCCTGGAGGGTGCCATCAGGCTTGGCAAGCTCCCTCCACCCAGCGGCTTAGCTGCCTGCCCTCAGAGCCAGCACTGGCATGCCACAGGCCCCCTGGCACCTGGATGCTGTGAGAGAGCTGCACAAGAAGAGCCGGGAGAAGCCTCACTGGTCCCCATCCCTCCCCTCTTGCTCCAGAGCTGCATTTACACTTAGGTCCTTGCCTGAACTAGCTGTTGGTGTGTCTGTGCTGGCTATGCAACACCTGATCCTGACCTTGACTTGATTTCCAAGCTTGTCCTCAGACTTGCCCCATCCCTATGGACCCGCATGGTGATCTTGGCCCTGGCTGACCCTAGATATCATCACTGAACCTGCTCTGCTCTTCTTGCTGGGATACCATGGGGTTGTGTCCCCTGTGGGCAAGGGCACTGCTCTGACAGCCATGCTGCCACCCCTGCTCCCAGCTCTCTGTACCCTGTGGCACAGCCAGCCCTGCTGCTCCCTGACATCCAGTCTCACAACAGTTTCAGCAGATCTAAGCTATGGCTGCTGAAGGCCTGTTTTTGTCCATGCAGTCCTCTCTCTCCTTCACACAAGCTATGGTACTTATCTAACTTTATATGGCCCCTCTTCCAGGTACTAAGGCAACTCTAAGAAATCAGTGTTATTTATGGGGTTCTTTTTGGTTTAGTTAGTGTTTGATTTGATAGAATTAGTTGTTCAACTTCATGAACAGTCTGCTTGGGAGTAGATAAGCCTTGATTTTGTTCTAAGGGACAATGTGAGCAGAAGAAGCTCTAAAGGTTAGGTGGCCCCTTCTCAGATCCCCTTAGCTGTTGTGAGAAGCTACATCTGAGGCTGAATGAAAGCTCCTAGGCAGATATGAAAGTCCTTTGTCACAAAAAAAGAGCCAGAGGAAAAGAGACAGTTGCCTGACAGTTAAGGAAATTCTGTTCAAATTAATATTTAATTAGTTATTCAAAATAGAACAGGTGTAACAAGACATCCTAAACTAACCCTGTAATACCCCTAGGTAGAAGGTTAGGGCAGTAATGCATAAGGAAAGAGAGATGGATTAAAAAATGCTGCTGAAGAGAGAGGGCAAACTCTTTTAAATTAAAAGTAAACATTATTTTCTCATTTTATGGCCAAAACTCTTTAACTAAACTTGATCCAAACTCATAAACTATTCCAGTCTAACACGAAATTATATTCTGCAGCAAATAAAAATCCATTCATTTTTCTCTCTGTATTTCCAAATTTCAGTGCTGCTAAAATAATCCTTCATGTGTACATCCCTCTTAAGTGAGGCCTTCTTCACCAGCAGTTGCTGCAGGTGGCATCTGTGTTAAACCATTGGCAAGCCTCTAGTACATGATTCCTTCCAAAGTAAGCTAAGGAAGTTATTTCCCCAGCCTCTTTTCCCAGCCTCCCCTGAAAAAGATCATCTACCTTACAGAGGTGGCAGACTAAGCAGTAGGTCTACTCCTGATATAACCATAACCAAGGGCAGTAATTTAATCTGTCACATATTTCTGTTTTGAACTTCAACCACCAAGCAAACATACCACTTGATCAACCCAGACAGTAACTTCAACAGGAGTCGGTAACTGGGGTCATAACTTTTCCAACCACTGTCCCCAAGTCCAACCCAAATCTATAGGCAGGGTAGGATAATCTCAAATCATCAAGTCAGCTAGTTATAAGTTAATGCTCTTCATTTGAGGCACCGACCATTTGTCTATTTCTAGCTGCTTTTCAGTGATGCTCAAGTTAGTCCTTTTCATTTTGCATGGTAAGGACTTGGGACCTTCCTAGCCCTTGTGGGCAGTCACCAGCCTCTGTGCTGAGGTTGTTTAAAGCCATATAAACCACAGCAGACAACGATCCTGCACCCTCTGATGTGCTAGCACCATTTCTTGACTGAATGGAGAGTAAGCCAGTTCAGAGAATCAAACCAGCCCTTTAAAACAAAACAACAACAACAACAACAAAAAAGAGGTTTGGGATTATTTTATCTCTCGGAACTGAAGGACATACAGGTGCTGGTGCCACCAAAAGAAAAGGAATGGAAATATCTTTCAGGAGTTGCCAATAGAGGCAGAACCATGGACATGCTTACTTAGATTGACTGAAGCTGTCACAGGACTGTCCCCTCTGGGGACAGTAATTTCCAGCTGTAGGCAGTAGTCTCTTAAAAAACAGTAGTTCAGTCACTTGTAATTCTGTGACCATAACCTGAGGTTAATGGCTGACATTAACTTTGTCATGGTTAATGTCATAACGTAGCTGGCATTCAGTGTAAATGACAGCAATTTTAGGCAACGGATGTTTGAGGCGAGTAAACATTTCAAGTCTAGGTCTCAATTAAGTTTCTTGCTTAGTAGCCATGACAAAACACCCTCTCAGACTTATTAATGAGTTTGATGGATATGAGTGCTAATGAAAACGGACAGGTAGGTAATGAGGGAGGTACAGTCAGAACATAGGATTAAAGTCAGGTACAATTAAAGTTCAGCTCCCTAGTCAAACACAGGCTCCTTTGGGGCCCTAGGTAAATCATTTATGCACAGCCTCTCAGTCTTTAAAGAGAGGATAATAATATTCATTATCTCCACACGTACACCTTGAAAGTAGGAGCGGTTTTGCTGTATCTTTTTTTGTTAATTCTCAGAAGTGCCCAGTAGATTACCAATATCGTGATTACAATACTGGGCAGAGCTGGAGCGAGGCAGATGCTGCGTAGGTTTCTTCACAGAGCTCCACTAATGTATTGCAGGCATCTTTACCCCTTGTCAGTTATGCTATTCCACTCTAAGCTTAAGACAAGCTGCCAGGAAAATACCTGCTACCTGTAGGAGTGATGCCACATCATGAGACAATCAGTGCCGCTCTAATGCTATTCCCAGCGGAGCTGCCTTTAAACACCACGTCTCTGGGAGTGACTTGAAAGACTCGACAGACAATGGCAACACAAATGTCAGGTATCCAGTAAAGGAGGGAGCAAAATACCTGTCCTACCCAAAGGTTGTAAAACAGAAACAAACAACGCAGACAAATTGCAGGGGAAGGAGAGGAGGGAGGGAGTTAGTGAGAGGGAGAGAAACCACTACATCAAGCCATCTGGATTAAAACCAGATCAGTCATCCTAAATTGGTGCTTGAGTGCTGAGCAAATGAACTAGAGGAAGAGGAAAATCTGTGTGTTTGTATAGCTGTATCGTAGGGCATTAAGGAAGTGGTGTTTTACATTTTAAGCAGAGGAAAGTCTGTGCACAATCTATTAGCTCTGGCTGATATTATGAAGCTGTTACTAAGAAGTCAGGTGTACTTTGGGATATCCCCATGCACATGTACTGCTGACCAAGGTCTGCACTGCAGCCTTTCCAGAACCAAAGCAGCAGTTAGTAATTAAATCTTAATGGTTATCTGCTGAGATGAAAACACTTGGGACAGTGAGAAACTGAAGTTTAAGAGGCTCACCTCTCCACAGAGAGGGAGTTTGGAGCCAGGAAGAGTTACCACAGGCAAAACAAAGACATGGAAGACGGGGGGGGGAGGGGGGGGAAATAAAAAGAGACATCATGAAGAAAGTGAAGAAAGAAAAGATGGGTGTCTGTGAAAAGAGAATATTTGACTTACCTGGGGACAAGCCTAACAGGAGTTAACTCATGAGCTGCAGAAGCAGCTTAAGTTGTCACAGAATGAAAAGAAACTCACACTGGGAATATAAAGAGGAGCTGTTATTTTAGGTAGGTTTGAAGATTTTCTTGCTCTATTTAGCAGAGAATAAAGATAATTTGTTTACAGCACCACATGCACCTGAGAAATGAGTTGCAGCTCAGCATGCCCATGCTAGCTAAAATTTGGGAAAGGATAATTTGAAGAAAAGACAAATCTCAAGTACTCAAGTTAATCCTAGGACTACACAGATTTTGTTCAGACTTCTAGGCTTAAGGCACACATGTTCTAGTGTCTGGTCAATGTCTAGCCAGGCAGCTTAGACACATGGGTTACAGGCCTTTAAACAACTGAGCTTGTGCTTTGCCTTTGTATTGGATCAAGTGTAACAGAACTGCCCCCAGATCATGCTTCATTGTGTGTCAAAGTCTTTGCAGAAAACAGGTGAATCCATGCAGAAAACAATCCATTTCCCTTCTTCCATAGCATTTTCTCGGCAAGTAATCTGGTTTCCACTGATAAGTCTGCAGGTCATCTTTTAAAGGCAAAAGACATCAAAAGCACTTTTTCCCTTCCCCCCCCCCCTTTTTTTTTTTGTTACACTTGCAACATTATTCCAACTGGTGTGAAATTGCTGTATACTCAAGTGCTTAGACTCACTGTCTGTGAGAAGTGGTCAGGCACAGCCCACAGCTCCAGGAACATGGGGAAAATGGGAAGGGAGGTGCTATTTAAAAGCACTTCACTCATCAACCATGCCAGTCTAAGACTGTAAAGAGAGGTGGAGGGAAAGTTTTACCCACAAGCATATACTTACCTGTGCAAAATGGAATAATTGCCACTATTTGCGCTATTATCCTTCAGATTTTTACTTTACCATTAAATCTGGTTAACATAACCAGCAGGTTTGAAAGTTACAGGAGAGAATACTAGTACACACTGTGGCCATGTAACTAACCTGCATTTCCTTAGAAATCTGGGTACAAGTAACTTGAATTTACCTTCTCAAGGATGCGCATAGAGTCTTGATTCATCTCCTTTCCTCAGTTAGACCTGTATAAAAATAATCTCAGGTATGGTAAAGATTGCTGTTTTGTTCCTCACTTCAGTTTCAATTTAATTTAACCTAACTAAGCTCAAGGAAAGCTTAGTGCCCTTACAACAGAGGCTGAGAAACAGCAGGTTTTTCACTATCCTTGACAGTGCTCAAACTTGCTTAGGGAAGATATAATTAATGCTATATCCCAGACTAATCCTGCATTCTCAGGAAAACCCTCTGTTTGGTGATGTCCAGAGGCTGATATTTTGCTTAAAAAATATTAAAAAAATACTTAATACTTTCAGCAAGTTAATTTTTCTCTTAAAAATCCATTACTTCCTTCAGAAAGCAGCTCCTAAAATCAAAAGAAAAATCAGCTTCTAAAATCAAATCGAAGGCAAACGCTGTGTCTGAATCTGTCAGCTTGTAATATCTCTGAACTGAAATTCCTTGCAGCCCTAGAGTCATTGTATCATTCCAGCCCGATTCCCTCTGCGAGCAAGGCTTGAGCACTTCCACTGTGTACAAGCGTGTATACACACTTTTGAATCCCATGGCTCATCTCAACTGCAACGAAGGGCAGAAACCTCAAAGATAATTTTCTGTAAGTTTCGCATAAACAGGCAGTGGAGAGAAGCAGTCTGCATACTCTGAGAGACCACTTGCATCATGAAAGCTCACTTTATCAGACACCAAGAAATCCACACTGCAGGATCATTGCAGCAAAGATCCCAATCAGAACTCATGAATAACTAGACGATGCAAACCCATTAGAAAAAGGTCCAGCTCTCTCAGAATAATTTGTTAAAAGTCATATTAGCTTCAAAAATATACAAATAGTCTGAGCATCCTCTGCTTCCTCTCCCTTTGCGGTTTGGAGTATTGCCATAAAAAAGATGAAGAGCAAAGAGGCATCATAAGGACTTCAAGCAGGTGCCACATTTACGCTTTTGTGATTTGAAACAATGTGGTCCTCCCAAATTTAGGCAAAAATATTTTTAGCACTATATGCTTCCTTCCCTTTCTCCCAAATGTGATATAACAGTGTATGGTCAGAGTCCATAAAGTACATGCAAACTTTGGAACCATAGGCAAGAGCATGGAACTACTGGAAACTGCTGGCCGAATTACTTTGTTCAGAAAAATACATCCCAGACAGATGTATGACTCATATCTACTGCCATCTGTCAGATGGAAATAAGCCATCTTTCCCTCATTAAGGTAAAAATGGTCATCTTTCGTAGTCAATGATGACCTACTGACCTGGACCCCAACAGCTCAGATCAAGTAGGCCAGGACAGTTGATGCTACTAGGACGATTTCCTTGTCAGTCTCATAAATGATAATTTAACCAAACTTCCACTGTTTCCTTCTGAAATAATTCCTCCAGGTCACAGCGTTAGGACTCAGCCAACTTCCCTCCCTTCTGTGCTTGCTTGAAGGGAACTAAATATCATAAGTTATAGCAGAGCATCCCTAATCAGAATAAATCCTCCTCTATCCCAGAGCCTGGTGAAATTCCTCTGGACATGGGAGTGATGTGAGGTGGGATTTACAACTTCTGTGAAGCCTAAAGACCAACTCTGTGGGTATTTCCGAGGTGTCGGCACCCAGACAGCAGGAGGAACTTGGTCAACCCCCATGAGGAACACAGCCAGATGACCGGCTGCTTTCCAGCTCTCAGCAGAACTGGAGACTTCCAGGTGCTCCTGCAGTGGTGGAGCCACAGCAGTGCTCGTGAAGGCCTCCTGCCAAATGTGTGCCACCTGCGAGAACCGCTGACCATACAGTGCTGGAGGCCATGGAGGGGAGCTGACAGGCACAGTCATAGCTTTTGGATCCAAGAACTCAGGTTCAGATTCAAATATAGACTCGTTGCACTTGCAGTCTGTGTGGGTGGGTGCAAATTTTGTGTGTGTGTGCAAGCTACAAAGGGTTGTATTTCTTGACCTTCCTCAATCCCCAGCACCACGTTATCATTTTGGGAAAAAAGTGAAAGAAGAAGGGCCCTCTCATATGTACATATCAGCAAAAGAGCTGACAACAGCTGTAAGCAGGTAGTGACGCAAAACCATCAAATATATGGAAAAGGGTGAACCTGAGGTTTTTATTCCAGAATTTTCAGTTGTTTTACAGACTACCTTCCACTCACTTGTGGACTCCGGTTCTAAGCACAGCCTGCAGGCTGAAATACTGGAAGACACAACTGCTGAGCTGGGACTATGCTGAAATTATGGCCTTTTCTATCATCACAGGTACAGCATTCAGTTTTCATAACATCGAACGGCTTCAGAAAGGGAATGCACATTGTGTTGTTGCAAATTCTGTCAAGATTACTTCCCCCTGAAGATCAATTTCATAGCCATTGCCACACTATGAAGAAGATCCCTCCTGTCTGATTCCCTAATACAACAATAAAGGCACTACAAACAAAAGGTATCCAAGCTTTTCAACTTGTGACAATTTAAATGCTGGAATAGGAATCTTTGTCCTTTTCTCTAAGACTGGTGAATTATGGGATCAAAACATTCCTCTCATTCCCCCGCCACCCCCCACCACCTCAGAAAAAAAAAAATGTTTATATCTGTATTTTATAAAGCACCTGAGCTGTGCTGGAGTGTGTCTGACGATGCAAGCAAACGAGCACAGCATGGTGCTTACTTCCTAGCAATGTACAACCTAATTAGATGGAGACCTAAAAGTTCTGAAGTATAAGAAGAGACTCTTGTCAACTCCCATACCAGGGGAATTTCTTTCTAGCTCTTCACAAAGTAACATCTTTTCTGCACACCGTGAGAGCGGTGAATTAGGGTCTCCATAAATTACGGGAAGAATGGCTGAAACGAGTTGGAAAGCTCAGCATTGCATGCAAAGATATTTGGGTACAGTAGGAGCTACAGAGTGTTTAAGGGTTTGGGGAGCTTCACCTCCAGTAGTCTGGAATTTGGAAAAAAACAAGATGTGGATAGCCCAGAAAAGCACAGGTGTTTTTTCAACTTTTTTAAATTGAAAGCCTCACGTAAATGTTTGAAGAACTGCATGGACAGCTTTGCTATAGACGTTTCCCATAATTGTCAGAAGGTGAAGGGAAAAGATAGACAAATAAAATACTTAGCGCTGTGGTAAACACATTTCTTTGTTTTGTTTTACAAAGTCATAATTTTATTGTTAGAATTAGCATAATTTTAATTAGGCACTGACAGAAGTCAAAAGCTGGCTCCCAACTGTGCCTGTGTGCTCACAGGGACACGTTATACCTGCTCACCGTGGGGGACTTGCACGTGTTGTGTGCTTAGAAGTGAACTGCAACCATTTTGCAGCTTGCTTTCTCAAGTCTGACATCCCTGCAACGATATCCAAAACGGAGGCCGAGTTACCCTGAGCCTGGCAGGACATGTCAGTGAGACGGATGAAGGCTAGCTGGGCTTGGATGAAAAATCCGTGACTGATAGCAGGAGGAGATTTTTATATGAACTCTTACGCTGATTGCTGATACCAATTCTAAAACTGTTTTTTACTGTTATTTTCCTTATTAGAACAGCTCTCGTTTGCTTCGTCTTGTAGTTCTTTGGGTTCACTGTTCCAGTGCTGAGGTTTTTTCTTCCATGCAGGCATAAACTGTTACTGGCTGACTGCAGTCACAGCTTTAAAGCTCACTTCTGCAACTGCAGAAAGAGCTAACAGCTCGGAATACCTGATGTTCACGGAGGTTTAGGTCTAAACTGGTTTTCTAACCCTTTAGGCACAAACATTTGTTCCTCTGAGAATGTCCTTCTAGTTGAATGATTTTAATATCCTCCTCCTAGAGTTTGGAGTAGATTTATCTTTTTTTTTTCTTCCTTTTTTTTTTATCGTATAGGCACTTTTGTGTGTGTCAAATACTACCGCTGTAGAAAGTGTGACATATAGTCTAGTGCAACTTATCAAATATAGGCTGTCTGGCAGTCAATTTCCAGCACATAGTGTTTGTCTCATGAGCTGTGACTAAGGCCCATATAGTTTTGATTTCTAGATCTCATGACTGACCCCGTACAGCTGCTGTTTACAGAGCTGTCATATTCAGGCAGAGGGTGTTAACGCAAACCTTCTTACCCTACAAAGATCTTGCAAGAGATTAATCAAGGGAAATGAAATAAGGAATAGACTTGAAAAAATGCCTAGATATTGCAAAACTGTGTTAAAAAAAGCAATAAGCGCATATACAATACACCTACATATGCAGACATACATAGACAGGTGGGTATATTTATATACTGTGGTATATATAGAAGCACATTTCTATGATTATTGAAAAAAAGACTGTAATATTCATGGATTGCATTCAGTAAATAGCATTCGTATTCAAGTTGCAATCTGTCAATTAAGAATCTTGTTCCAATACATTTTGCAGTCAAAACCGCATACACTTCACTTGCAAACAAACTCCTCTTTTTTTTAAGAAAATCTTTAAAAGCTGCTTCCTTTACTGAACCTTTTTTATGCAAACCCATTTATAATAGAAGGGTACAGTAAGTATCCTAAACTAACAATTACAGATGACGACATTCTCTTTCATTATCCAGGATAATAAGCAATTTTCATTCCTTGGAAACAAGCAGATTCTACAGCAAACCTTCAACAAATAAAAAGATGCATAATAGAGGCTAGGATCATATAATGTTTCTCTTAATTTCAGGCTTTCTTCTGGATGACAAAGTTATACTGTAGACTGCAGATTATTTGGAACAGAAAATAAGATATCTTGAAAGTAAGATCTTTAATTGGATTTTAGAAATACTATTATGCTTTCAAAAATGATGCTGCCTTGCATGCACTGCCAGAAGAGGTGTTGAAATTCACAGTTCTGGGGGTGTGCATTTGTTCCTTTTCAGCTGACTATAAAAGCAGTTCTGACTTGGAGCAAGTCCTCACCTGGGCAGTCACAGGCGTTCTTCCAGCGTAGCCCATGAAATTAAACAGTTTCCTTAGCAGGCAAATTTGCCAGAAGAAAGCAAGATCAAAAAAAAAAAAAACAAAAAAAAAAAAAAACCCACACCACACAAAACAAAACGAAAAAAAAACCCAAACAAACAACCCCCCCCCCCCCAAAAAAAAATCCATGAGAAAATTGCTGACAAACATTAGCAGGAATTAAATAGAAAATCATTCACTGGGAAGTGATAGATGAAAGCAGCTAATGTCGATTATTTTTTTAACACTCCTACCCCATGTACAAACTGGCCTTAAAAGGTAGCTTAGTTAGAGCCAAACTGACAATCTAAGAACATCAAGATTACAACTCATATTCTGTTACTGCTTTTAGAAGAAGACAGTAACTATTTTTGAGGAGGTACATGTTATACAGACTCTCTCTGGTCTGTCTCACAGCTCTGGCTCATTGCTTCTTTCAGCCCACTTCTGATGCAAGCCCAGAATCAGCCAAGGATTTACAAATCATTTTAAATAGATGTACGGTGGACCTCTGAAGGACATTTTCAGTTTCTTTAAAGGAAAGACAAGGCTGAAGGACCAGGAATGGATTTACCGGAGGACTAAAGAGGTCGTGTCAATGCCTCTCTCCACCCTCACGGCAACCCCCGATAAACACTTTAGTGCCACCTGATACCGTATGTACGATTCCAGCTGTGCCACCCCCCATCTCCACGCATAACGGTGCTGCATTGCCGCTCAGTACTTCTCTGGTTTGAGACATTCCTTATTTTCTCCCCTGTGGTCAAATTGCAGGATGTGCTTCCTCCCTCCAGGTTTGCAGCCACAAGTTGGCATGCAAAAGGACCGAGGCATCAGCTGAACTTCACCACACATTGTCACCGAATGGGAGGGGACACAAGCCAGCTCCTTTTCTGCATTTCAGAGGAACATCTGTTTAAATGATGTTTGCCTCTTACATGAATGTCCCAGCAGTAACTGAGGAAACTCTGTCCCATTGCTCCCAGTCACACATGCCCATATTACACAGAGACAGTTTGGGGGCTGGTTTGCATTAAGCCTGTTTTGTGAGTTTTAATACACGTTGCAGCCTTACATAACAGAAGAGGTAAAAAGAAAAGAGATGTCATTGAAGAACCAAAGGATAGAAAGCACATTAAATTTGGAAACAGGTGTCAGACCAGATGGGGGAGGAGAAAGAACAGCTCCAGGACCAGGATCCACAGAGGGGAAGACTCTGGTCAAAAACCAGCAAAGAATATAAAAGCTATTAGACCACACTGCTGCTAGTACTGACAAAGATAAAATTAGTTTGCACTTATTTCGTATGCGTCTTATGATTGCACCCTTAAAAATCAGTCCCTGTACTCATATACCTCTTTTGGAACATGTGCTAATTTTTGCAGCAACTGTTCCCTTTTTTTTTTCCAAATAAATACAAGTCTAAAATGTATCAGAATGTATGGAGAGCTATACAGACTTCAGTACATAACGTGCTATCAAAACACAATGATTCTTTGGTTTTGACATTTCGCTAGGTGGTTACCTATTCTTTTCTCAAGAAAAGTTGTTCCTTCCTGTTTTTCAAATGGTGAAGGACACTAATAATGGGGTACTAAAACAAAAAATGACAAGAAAGAAAATATATACACCTATTTTATCCAAACTCAAATGTTCCTTGTCACTTAGCTGGAAAAGAAATTGCAACACTCACAAAATATTTTCCTTACTAGCACGATGAAGAACCTTCTTTTCAAAGGCAGATGTCTGGGATAAGTATTCATTCTGGTGAGCCTCGTGTAAAATGCCCTAGTTCTTTAGAGAGGCATTAAACAATTAAATAGACGGAGTTTCTTTTGAATTTGAAAAATTAGAAGATAATTTAGGGTTTGTGGCATAGCAGCCGCAAAGTAAGACTAAGTTGCTTGTAGGCAACAGAATAAAGCTCGAAACAGGAAATCTGTGTGTTTGAAGCCATGGTATTTACTAGTTGCTTACACAGCATTCTGCTAGTAAGCACCATGTCCTCAGTATATGCAAAGTATACGGTGTATTTTATAACCCAGAGCTCTGACTGATTCTATAGGACGTGGCTGGTTTTATCTTTAAAACATTCCAACTCTTTCAGCTGCTGCAGCAGTTAAGATCTATTCTTTCTGCACCGGGTAGGGTGTTGTCTTCACATCTAGACTAACATCTAAAGGGAATAGGGATCAAACTGCACGACTGAAAGCAGTACTAATCATTTATGCATACTGTTTGGAAACAATTCTCAGGTTTGAAAAGTGCCTTTCGAATAAATATAGACCAAGGAAATGTAATCATCAAAAACGACTTAGACATCACCTTCTTCAAAAAGAACAAATTATAATCACAACATGTAATAGCTCTTGAGCAACGTTCACATCCCTGTCAGGGGTTTTGAAAGATTGACAAAACGGGATGTGGATATTAAATGTTTTTTTTCTAAAAAAAAAATACACATACACGATAACAGTTTCCTGGCAAGCTGAACTTCACAGTTTTTGTCACTTTTTACAGCCTGTCTTGATTTATAGAAAGTGTTATCTCCAGTACGTACAGCTACAGTGCAAGGGGAACTGCTGTCTCTGGCCGTGCAAAATTGACCCAATTCTTCACGTGTGGAGATTAAAAGCAAAAACTCTGGAAAAGTTAATGTCATCTATCACATCTGGGTTCTGGAAGCTCCACAACACTCCCAGGTTATGAACCTCAGAAGCAAAAGCCTCTTTCCTGGGACTAATCTGTCCTTTTGGTATCTATTAAAACAAGAATGAGGCCATTTCTTGAGGCTCTTTCCTTCATCCCTTGCCCTGAGACTGAAGCCCTGGGTCAGTCCTAGGAGCCCTCCAATGAGCATCCTGGGGAGAGAGGGAGCTTAGGGAAATCCTCTCCTCCCTCTCTGCAGACCACCCACACAAGGCTGCCCCACTGGTCAGGTATCGAAGGGCTACGGTTCCCTCTTCTGCCATAAAAATATGTCCCAAAAATCATACGAGCAGCCTCAGGACTGGCCAGTCCCCCCTCCACAGCTTCAGGCAGTATGGGAGCCAGGCCATTGATTGTCATGGCCTTCCTTCTCCCATAGGCAACTTCTTGCTTCTCTTTTCTGTTTGCTTGTTGGTTTTTTTCCCACTACCAGGGACAGGCCTGAGAGGCCAGGACCTCACCACAGGAGCCATGCTTGGGATTCACCTCTCCACTGCCAACCCCACTGGCTTCTGCTTCTCTGCGCTGGCTCCCCAGGAGAAGGGGAAGAGATGGAGAAAAACAGGGGTATGTTTTACGTCTTTGATGCACTGATCTTTGCTACAAACTGTTTTTTTCTTGAATAACATGGATAAAATACCACTGGAGAATTTCTCTCGACTGTGGTGCCCACTTCCCCGGACGCAGAGACATCCCCCTCCCATCTCAAAATGAAATCTGGAGGTTACAAAAATATCAATGGATATATTTCGTGGAAGCTGTTTTCAAAGCACAGGGAATGAATGAAATCCCCCATCTGTTGCTTTATATCCTGCTGCTTTAATCCTCTGAATCACTAGCAGTGAGAAAGGAAGCGCTGGACACGCGAGAGAGCTATCCCATCTCCTTTCTGCCATACTGCCACGGCTGCAAGAAGAAAAGCCACTCAAGCTGAAAAAGAAGGTGATGGTTGCAAAGCAGTCTCTGTGAGGAGCTCTCAGCTCTGGAAAGGACTCACTGGTCTGAAATAGCCTGGGTCTGTTGATCTCCAGGGCATGTTACAAGAAGCATCCTTCTGCTCACACTGGTGATGACTGTGACGTCTGCAGAAAAAGAAGAATTTTTGCGAGCTCTGTAACAAGTGAGGGAAGAGCGTGGTCGCCTGCTGTAAGTGTTGACAGCAAATTACCAGGTTTTTTTACTTTTTTTTAATAATTTGTATTGAAGGAGCACTTGTGTACATCCCAACAAGACGAGATATATATATATATGTGTGCAAACGAGTGGTGAGAATTGTACCTTGATTTCCCCCTGCCATTCTCCTGTGATGTACGTTACTTTCCAGTTGTTATTTGCTGGCGTTGTGCAATAGGCTCATATTTCCCTTGCGCAGGTGTATCTGCAGCCCAGCCGACTCCTGTGGCCATTAATACGTTCAGCTCAGCTTTAGCCTTTAGGCACCAGCAGCTTTTCTCTCTCTAGCAGGGCTGGGAACAGGTGTCCTTTGTGTTCGCTTTGCTCATGTGTGGAGTCTGTGCTACGGGGAGGGAGGTGAAGGCAGGGCATGAAAGGGTGGTTTAGAAGGGACGTCATTAAAAGGGAGGCTAGTGTCTCCCCTCGGTCCCAGGTGCATTTCCTTTTCTTTAGTCTACCCGAAGAGCAGCATATTTCCTGCTTTACATGCACAAACAAAAACATAAGAAAACAAAACCAAAGATGTTGAGAGCTGTGGGCTCAGAGGAAAAAATAAACCGGGAACAAAACAGCCCCCCTCCCCCCAACCCCAGCTTCCTTGGATGGCACAAAGCATCATCAACAAAGTTCTACAGCCAATATGTTGCTGATACACAGGGTTATATAATATTGGCCATAAAATTAGTCATGTGTTATTGCACAAAGCCGTGTGTTCCATAAGAGCTGCCTATTTAGCAAGCTTGATCAAGAACATTAAATATGAAAATAAGGAAAAAACATTTAACATTGTTGAAAAGTAATTAAAAATATATTTCACCATATGCTTCTCTGCCATTACTTCATTTCAGCAAAACAAATGCCTGGAGCATTTATTATCCCCCATCATTTTTTAAAGAGGCCTAATGTTCCCACTTGGCACAGGAGACACGCAGATAAAATGAATCAGCCCTGAAATGAATTGTGTGAAATGCATTTGTCTGAATTCAAACAGCTTCCCTGTAGTCAATAAATGCACGAGGACTTCCGATCTCTCAAAATGCATATCACTGAAAAATAACTATTTTTTGCTGGTTTTACACTGTGCGTAAGTTTTGACAAAGGCTAAAATGCCATTAGCTTTATTAGGGTTCTGCTGCAGTCAGTGTTACAAAGTTCAGGTTACTATACAGCCCCCAAACAGCCTTGGTACTAAAAAAGCAAAACAAAAGAAAAAATGATAAATAAAATACAACACATACATCAAAAAGCTTTCAAAGCACAGCTAAACTCATGAGACTAAGTTCATCCATGGTGCAATTATGCTCTTTCCTGCACTGTGATGCCAGGAATAAATTTGACCACGGGGCTTTAAAGGATGTATTATAAGCAATTTTATTTTAATTCATCGTGGACAGAAGAAGAAGGTATCTTCTTTCATAAATGATGACCCAAAGAGTAGTAGATTGCAGGGCTGCATTCTGAGATTTATTTTAAAAAGTGATGTATCACAAGCCAGTTAATGCAGGGGGAAATTATTCTTCGGAAGAACAATGGATTAATAAAAAGGCAACCTAACAGAAAAAAAAAAAAATGTCCTTGTTTGTGTCAAGTGTTAGGAACACCCATAATTAATGAAAATAATATATAAACACAGCTGGATAAAGATATTCACGCTGCGTAGTTGATGTGGTAGCTTATGCGTTACTGGCACTGAAACATATGCTGTTTCTCTTTGTCTTTACGCTGACTCCTTTTGAACATGTGAAACTTGACCCACCAGCCTGTATAACAAAGCTCTGCCATGCAAGACAACTCACTGGCACTGACCTGGCACGTAGCTGTGAGATGAGTGACCTGAGACAGAAATCAAACGCAGCAGATTCTTCCTGGGTGAACGGAGGCGAGGAATGCGTTGGAAGTGATGTGAGAAAGCCCTCGGATGCCCTGTTATGGCCAGAAATAGTCCCTCCCTTTCTGGGAGCAATGGGGAGAGACAGAAGAGACTGAGGAGGAAAGAGTATATTAAATTAGTCCAAAAGATCTGGCTTTTTCTGTCACTACGTGGAAGGAGGCACAGAGGAAAACACGGTGGGAATCAGGGGGATGTGGATGTGGGATGTGGGGCTCTGGGTAGACTCAGCAGGAGCGAACTTTCCTGCAGTACTGCAAAGCCTATAGCATGCTTTTCCTAACAAATAACACGTCTCTCCTTCTCCCCCCTTCTATTCTACCCCAGACTGTAATTTCAGTTCAAACACCACATTCTGTTCCTGTCTGGAAAAAAAAAAAAAAATTATGAAAGTGCAGCAGTGGCTTCAAATGGCATCTACAAATGGAAAAGCTGGATTGAAATTTTTCAGCCATAAACCACAATGGGGTTTGGTAGCCTGGAAACCCTGGAAACTCCCAAGTGAATCACTATAATTCACTGCTGACCACCATTAAAGAACATGGCTGACATTGGCAGACCAGGAAAAATGTCAAAATATTTTCAGATCCACAGTAAAACCATGATAGCTAGAAGAACTCTGTGATTTTCAGCTGATGCAATTTCGTTACAGTTCCAAACAGCAGAAGCCGGCTATTCAATTCAAGCTCTACAGATGTGTTCTTTCAGCTCTGGAAGTCTGTTTTTGAACAATGCTTTTTCAGGACAACACTGGTGCAGAAAGTGAAGGTGGTGAAGCTGGGGAATGTAGAAGATTTGCATCTTTGGGACCAAGGTCATATGCTGATCAATGAATCCCATCAATAAAATAACATATTTTGAGTACAAGGGTCGTTTGCCCTTTATGTAAGAAAATAATCCGAGTTTGAATGAGCTTCGTTAGCGCTTTCAGTTCATGATTTGATCTAGTCTTAAAAGTTTTGCTAGCATTACTGAGCTGAACAGAGGTATGAAAAGAAATCACACTTTAAACCAGAATATGCAGACATAGCTTCTCAAGGAACAGATTTTACTCTGTACCAAAAGAGGAACTGTTTTTTTAATGTAAGCCGCATTTCCACTTCAGAAATTTGTTGGTATGAGTGGGTATAGCCATAATGGTAGACCTTTGTAGGTACAAACCAGCCCTGTAAAACAAATTAATTATTTAAGTACAGAGCCTACGAAGTTTACCTAATGTTTGCTAACTGATGTGAGATCTCCAGGTGAAAGATGCTCTAGGAGTATAGATTGGTACCGAATATTTTACTAATTCAGTTAGCTGAAAAATCGTCTGTGATTTTATTATGTCTTAAATCATCTATAATCTTCTAAAGATTCAGCATGGTGGATTTGCAGTATCAAGCTAAAAAGCAAAGGGAGGAGAAGCGTCAATAACGCTTGGCACAGCCACTCCCCAGATGAGCTGTGTATGCCCGTCAAAGGCATCTCCTACCTACCAGGCTGGGATATAAGTTCCAGGGGCCTCTCAGCTTCCAGGCCCCTGCTATGAAGCAGCATCATAACATCATTATATCTACTTCACTGTTACCGTGCATATTATAGATATTAATGCGAGATATGTTTTTAATTAACTTGTATTTTTAGCTACTCAGAATGACTGAAGCTCATTTTTCTCCAGCAAGGATGTATATTGCGTAAGTATAAATTAGCTCTATTTCGAGCTCAGAGGCAGTGCATAAAACCATTGCTGTCCTGATTCAAAAAAGTGAATTTTTGCCAGAAAGAGAAGGAATAAATAAGTGTCATCTCCTGATGAACATAAAAGCAGAGGAGGAAACACATATGTGATTTGGAAACAAGATTACTCATAGATTCAGAAGTAATAAATCCAATTACCTTGCTTGATTCATCAATAAATGGGAAAGTAGTATTTGTTTTATTATCAAATTAAGTTATTCTTTGGAAGTAATCCACTTAAAATAATTGTTTCCTAGCATCAAGCAAAAGTAATCAGTAAAAAGGAACATAAAATGTCTTTCTACTGCTTTCTGCAAAAGGCTTTTTCACATTTTTTTGAGCAATAGATTATCCCATTATAAACAGCGGCAGAGAAATCCAAGGAATCCAGATAAGTAAATGCTGCTTTTCTAACATCTTTTACTCCAACTACCTGGCACAGTGGTTTAAAAGCAAAAGTTCTCATACCTTTAGATTCAGAATAAAATGGTCTTTTGGGAACCCTGCAAGTCAGCTACTGCTGAATTTTCTGTCCTCAGTGAAGCAATGTTGGTGAAACCTTTGACTGCCAGGGCTGAAGTATTCTCAAGTGCATCTTCTGCTCGCAGGACATTACTCTCTGTGTGCAGAGTACAAAAATATTGGCAACGCTGGTTCACCAATATTGACACAACAAATACACCTATCTCAGGAGTAATAGTTTAAGTAGAGGCAGAGGGAAATGAAAAAGCCTACAACAAGTAATCCTTTGTGGCTAAAATATGTTCCTACAATTTTATGAGTTAACGGAGAGGAACTTGCAAATGTGATGTATGGAGTAAAGTAGGGAGAAAAACACCTAAAATCTTAACCTTTCCATTTCTAAATCTTATTTCTGCAAAGCAGCCACATCCTCTACAGTCTTTGAACTCTGAAACAGTAAGGTACCTAGAATGCCGTCTCATATTCTGAGCTTAGTATGCAAAAGAATAAAACACCCCTCTGGTTTTTGAAAAGGAGATCATCAATCACACCAATGCAGACAAGGCTTTATTTTGCCATCAAAGATCTGATTCATCTCATGCAGAGTGAGATCCAACAGTTGGATTAGGGAGATTATCTGGCAGCGACCAGAAGTTTTTGTGTTTGCTCTGTTGTAGCAAGACTGAGAAGGTTTTCATCCGTCTGCTCGGGGAGCCTCCACTGTGTTCCTTTGGGAAGAGGTGAACTGACTTCCATTGCAATGCTAGACACGCCAGCACAGAGTTTAAGACAAAGCTGTGACTCACTGATGATAGCTTAAATTTTAAATGACAAGTTTTCTAACTTTGGAGGAATGACGGTTTGGAGCAGCCTTCTGATAGTGTAAGCATCAAGCAAATGATCAATTTTAAGTTGGAATTTAGACAGTTTATAAAAGGTATTCATGATGTCATTGTCCATGAAAAGCACCATGGTGTGAGGACCTGGTTCCATGACCCAGAGACTCTTTTTTCACCTGTATCCTATGGTCCTGAATTGCTAGGAGCTGCAGCGTTGTACCAGACCACCGTTCTCTAACGGAAGCAGACGTTAACCCTTCGAATACGTAGGCTGTTCAGCTTTATACTATTACGAATATGGAAGCTAGAATCTAGCTTAATAACGGATGAGCTACAGAACTCTTTGGAGTTCAATTATTTCAATGCAGCAATCTATTTATGGGTGTCACTAATAGTAATGTGGAGGTTGTATGTACTTATCTAGGACCATATTTTTAGCTGGCAGAGACTCATCTGAAGGCATAGTTGTCTGTCCACAGTTGGAACCAAAATGTCAAACCATACGATATCTAAAAATATTAATGTAATTGCACGCAGAAAAGTGGTAACTATGTAAGTAAATACAAATGGATAAGTCAGCTTCAACTTGTGGAATATGCTATTCTATTTTTTCCTGCAATAGGCATTGATCATATTAATTTTTAAAGATGCAATATCCAAATATTTTTACATACTCCAGTGAAATATTTTGGTTTAACTTTGAACACATTATGAAACAGTGCATTTCTGATGTTTACCAAAAAAACCAACTTAACACATTATTATAACATTTTACAATTTTTAAACATTTACATAAACTTTAAAATAATAATTATGTCTAAAAATGCTGAATTGAAAATTCTCAGAAAATACTCAAATGTTAGCATGATGATTGGAATTGCCATTATAAACATTATATAAAAATTATAACTGCACATTCTGCTTCTGAGATAGTTTAATCCAGCAGTTTCATTTAACGATACTCATTCTCAAATGAAATTGCTGTACTTGAAATTTTAGGGAACCTGAATTCAGTGGAGAACAGTTTAGATAATAATAACCGATGATGTATCAGAATGAAAATCTTAGGATAGTCAAAGGGAGAGAAAACCAACAGTGATTAAAATAAATGAACAAAGAACAAAACTCATAGATATAAATTAAATCAAATACCTTTAGGCTCCTGTGAAGTCTGAAGCATAGCACTACAGGCTAATTTCAGGGAGAAAAATCAGAGGAGGAATTCTGCAGTGATTCTAAATAAAGTATACTGTGAGCACAAGGATTAACCGCAGTGCACTACATGAAAAATTAATCTATTTTTGTCATCTGGATTCTATGACTCCATATTTTTCAGTTCGACTACAACAGCATTTGGGGTGTTTTGTCTCCTCTTCATCACACTTATATATGATTTTTGCACTGAGAATTCATTTGAACAACAGATCAAAAGCACCTCTGGAGTATGTACACAACAAGACTGCGTGACCAGTGTGGGCATTTTCCCTTGTAAAATTCTAAATTCTGAAATCCACCATTATGTAAGTTATGCTCTGGGCAGAATTCAATACTGAAGAGATGAGAAATAAAAGACTGAAACTGGAGAGTGAGGGCTCGGGCTGGCTGCATCTCTGCTAAGGAAGCCAGAAGAGCTCCGTAGTTCCTAGATCTTGTTGTGTGCTTCACCTGCATGGGAGCTCCAAACTAGGGGAGACCCAGACTGCTTTGCACCTTTCCTCTTCCCTGATTGTCTCAAAAAAAGGAAATACAATTGTGACCGAGGTGGGAACTATTGCATGTTTTGGTTGGTGCGCAGGGAGGGAAACCAAGGGACCAGAACCCAAAGGCAAAGCCCCTGTGACAGGGCGGACTTTGAACTAAAAAATTAGAAGTCCTTTGGGCAGAAAAATCTAGCCCTTTCCCACCTTATTTTTAGAATCTGGAAACCCCCACAAAGGTTAATAGTACCTTTATTAATATTCCCATTCTTTGAACTTCTGCTAAGTCAGTCTCATTCCACATACACAGTCAAATCCAAACAGGGGATGTGATCTTTGAGATGCTTGGGCTTCTTCAGTTCTAGCTTGTCATTTCACAGAACTGGGCAGAACAGAGCGGCAATTAAATAAAATATCAGATTTATGTTTAAAAACAGAAAAATTATCAAAGCAGACTCAAAATACACAAACATTTTTGTTAAACAGCACTTACAAAACCCTGGATGATACAGAAAGTAATGAGTTTTATTCCCAAAGGTTAAGTTCTGGGTGCATTCATCAGTTCAGACTTCATTCATTATCCCCGAAGCACTTTGTGGGACAGACGAAAAAACCCACCATCACTCTGTCTGAACATGGCCCCCCACAAGGGTGGAACTCACACCCAGAAGACATCAGAAACACTTAGAACCACAGCGCCTTCAGAAACCAACACGGAAGCTGTCTTTTACACTCAATCTTTCCTCAGAAACTCACACAGAGCAATTTCGTTTTTTCCACCGCATGGAGAAAGCAGATAGTCACAGAGATCCCTTTCTCTCTATGACTAACAGCTGTAGGTCTACAGATGTTAGGCTTCATTTGGTAGAGCGCAGTCACTGTATCCTCTCTGTTGAAAGGTGGTGAGCTCGGTTTTGATGTGCTGTTGTTAAGTGACGTAGCTCCATTTACACTTCTTGAAGGTCTGGACTAGTGTCTCTGTCTTGGTTTGTCCTTTTGCTCGCTGAGCTCAGTGAACTTACGTTCATACAGAGAGCAGAGACTTTGAAGTTATCAGAGGCAGGTGTCAATGTTATCCTCAATAGCACTTCTAACACATGACTTCAACCGGGATTCTAACTGCATTTTTGCCAATACACAATCCTTTAACTTCCTCTAACTTAGCATAATTGCGTTACAGGAATTTCAAAGAGTTCTTTGAACCAAGCTACAATTAACATCTTCTCAAAGGACATTCCCACCCAGCGGTTTACCCCAGGTAAACTTCCTTTCTGAAGAAAGAGTCTGTTTAAATGTAAATCGGCTTCTTCACTTCAGCAAATTGTTTCCAGTCTCTTCTCAAATACGCTTTCACACCAAAACCTGTCTTCAAGGCTTTGCATGTGATAAGGTACGTTTTCAGCTAGAAAGCAGGTAAACAATGAATTTAATTTTATAGGTGTAGTTGTTTATCAGGAAACGAGTCTCTACCTCTAGATTACTAGACCATAGATTCAAGTAAGAGAAATTACTGATAGTGGACGTCCTAGGTAAAAGATATCAGTGGTCTTCCACCTTTAATCTAATTTTTAAAGTGTCCCGGGAAATCCTTACTGCGAACTTTGGCTGATTGGAAACTGAACGGCAGCTGTAGGAGACGGAGGAAGAATAGCCTGAATGAAGCAAAGACTGAATGATCCTGTCTTCTGTCCGCTGCTGGGTAAAGAGGAGGCTTCAGCCTCCAGAGCTGTCATTTTAGCACCTTTATATAGCACTAAAATACACATTTATAAAAATCCAAGTGTCTTAATCTCTACAGAGTGTTATTTAGGATATCATCCAACATTAGCTAATCATGCATATCCCCTTCACTTCCCTAAGCCAGGCACTGCTGCTGAATGGGAGAAGATAAGGAGCCTGTTTTTAAAAAGCTTTTAAATGACAATGTTTGATTTCATCATTATTTTTAGGAAAGAAAAACCTTTATAAGCTTTTTAAATAACACTCCATGGCCCTGTGGTAACATCTTGGCTGGCAATTATAGGTGAAAGTACTGTGCTGTAAGAAGCTTTGAAATGTCATAAGAAATTCTTCCCTTTCCTTTTCATCTAATCACGTTACAATTGTCAGTTTATGCTGCACTCAAGCCATGCAATTTCCAGGGGCAGCTCGTTTGTGTGCTGTGAACATTTACGAGTTATACATCATATAGTATTTATTAGAATTTGGATAGAAAATAAAGAGGTTTAATGGTGCAGTTGTATTTTGTTTTTCTAAACAAACACAAAAGGACTTGAACTATTGCCTTTATTTTTTTCTTGGATTATCAAGGATTAACTTAATGATTTCTGTGGAAAACAAAACCCTCAAAAAAAGGAAAGAGAGAAGGAGAGGAGAGTTTTGGTCACATTTAAACAAAAGAAATAATTTCTAATAGCTAAGCAGATGCAATGAAAGGATAATTTCCACAGCTTACAGGTTCAGTTCAGGTTGAGTGTGTATCTGAGCCAAATACTCAGCCTTTAGATGTCTTTGCATTGGACAACTCATAAGCTTCATCTTTTTTCTGAAATATCTGATGCTACAACTAAAATACAATCTCCTTCATCACAGGATTTTTGGCTAGGAAAACACTATTCACAGATAACACATAACCACTTTTGGCTCCCTCAAAATATCACTTAACTGTCAAGCCAGGGCCACACATTTAGTCCTAGGACTGCAAGGGAAGCTGGGTACCATTAGATGACCCATTTTAAACTTCACGACCTGGAACAAGAAATCTCAATTAGGTCTTAGCTGCTGGTTTTAGTAGTTTACATTACATATTTTGATATTTCTTGTTTGAGTCCAAAGCAGGAACAAAATGCTTACAAAGTTCACCCTACATCTGGCGAATACATGGTAGAGGAGATCTAAATCTGTATTTCTGAACTAATTCTTTCAAAATGGAGTCAAAGTAGGATTTAATCAAGTAGGGTTAATAAATTCACCAAGCCCTTATGATCACGATGGTCATGCTTTTAGAACAGATCACAAATCTCAAAGACAGCTGCTCTCAAAACCAGAAAAATGAATAAAGCAGAACAAGCTTAAGCTCCCAGAAACTTGCTTCTTGCTGTGCTAGTCCAGATTGTGTCTGGGCTGAGGAGATAAAAAGCACTGGATTCACACTGCTCCAAAATTGAAGCAGAGCAGGGGTGAATCAGACCATTAAATTTGTAATCAGATCTGTTGATTGTCCACAGTGCTTTAAGTTCCGCTCTGTTTTAAATAAGCGGGGTTTTACTTGATAAGAGAGTATATATCACAAACAGATTAGCAGCCCTGAAGAGCTGTTTTAAAAAGCTGAATTCTCAGACTAACTCGATAATTCCTTATAAATTCCTATTCAAATTAATCAATTACAAAGTCCATAGGATCTGTGAAAGAGGAACAGTCCTGGGAGCAGATTTCAACCAGTGAGCATTTCTTTTCCACTAAAATCAAGGTGTTCCAACTTGTTGCATTGGTTTTTTGAGGATTGGGGCTTTTTTTATTTGTGCTGCCAGATCGCACTTGCTGGTGCTTCCTTCCTCCCCAGAAAAAAAGATTAAAAAAAAATACCCTAAACCTTTCTCAGAATTTATTTAGCCACTTCTAGTGGCTAAATTTTCCAATGAGAGAATGTGTTGTTCATGCAAAAAACATGTATTCATTTACATTTGATCGTGTTAATTTCCATACTCATTTCTTTGTCAGCCAGACATTTAAAATATTGCTTATACATAGATTTAGTTACAGTTGCATACATGCGTGACCTCAGATATTACATTAAAAAGTTATTCTTTGCGTAGGTAATGTACTTTGGCATAATTGCCCAAATAACATCAATAACAAAGAAGTTAGCAGGTCTGTGTTGGGAATAACCCCAAACATCTATGCTTTAATCACTTGGTGATCAACCTTCCGTCGGAGACAGAGAGCGTTATGTATTTCCCCCACAGCCATGTAGTCATTCGTCACGTGTACATTATGAGTATATGGAAAGGACATTCTTTAAACAAAGGCAGCAAGAAATAAAGTCATCTTCAATCACTGTCATGAATATTCTGCTTAATTGCTGATGGCTTTTATTTCACCGCATTGCAATGCCCAGTCTGTTGTTTTGCAGTCAGGCATTGCAGCAGATCAAAAGCCACAGCGGGCTTTTCTCTTCCCCTACTCAGGAGGCCCAGAAGGGCGAGCAGAACCTGCCAGTTCAAACCGATATCTGCTGTGCTGCAGGAGGAGACAGATCTCTCCCTGACAAGGCAGAAGACAAATACCCTTCCGACTCGCTCTCCCTTGATTGAAATGACACATCGTTACATCTTTCTCTCGTACATGATGACTCTTACAATCACAGCTCATTATCCTTGACCTGTCCTTAACACTGTACAGTCTGCTTAAAATAAAGGCTGAATAATCTTTTTGACTGCTCTGTTCCCACGGAAAACTTCTGTTTATTTTGTCAGAAGCTGTATATTTTAAAAGAGCATCTACCTTGACAACTCCAAGAGACCTTGACTGTATCAGGAAAGAGTTCTGCCCTTTTAATAGAAATATCCCTCCTTGACAAGGAGTAAATATATTGCCCATAACTGCCTCTGCTCTTCTCCTCTGTTTGACATCCAAAAGAGAAGATACAAACAGTATGTGGCTGGTTGGCCATGGAGAAAACAGTAATTCTGTCCTAATGAGGAAAACAGGCAATTCTGGAGGGAATCCACTCTCCAGGGGGCAGGAACCAGAATCAAAGACCATGCTGATGTTGGTTGCCACATGCTATGGTTTTCCCAGTTTAGAAAATGCCACGTTCCTTTGAAGTGCTCACAGAAACATCTGTGGGTTTGTGGGTTGGACCCTGTTAAACATTAAGTGCTTAGTGCCACGGAGCAGGATCTCTTATTAGAGCCTGTAATCTGTTTGACCAAAATACTGCAAAAGAAGCAGGGTAAGTTTTGAAAAGCTGTCTATCCAAAACTTAGTAAACATAAATAATGTATTTCTTCCTGGCCTTGGTCTGCTTTAACACAGCAGCACAAAAGCAGTCTTGCCATTGCTGCTGAGTGCAGCTAATGGTCTTTTTGTCTAAATTACAGTTGGTCCCTCTAAAAGTGTGTTTCCTGCCAAGTGCGGTTTCACGAAATGCTGAGTCAGAGGAGCTGGGAGGAGGGACCGACAGCAGCAACGACAGCTGGCAATGGACCCGTAAAATTAATGGCACTTTTAAAAGAAGTTTAAGAAACAATAATGTTTTTGGGCAAAAGGAGAAAAACTGGAAGGCAAATAAACTGTAAGGCAGTAAGTTACAATGTATTGTTTCCCAGAAGGGAATATCATACTATAGTGGTTTGATGACTTACAGAGTAATGCCTTAATATTTAGGAGTAGATCCTTTAAAATATTCATGTGCTTCCTATTGGACTAAGGGCTCAGATATAGAGTCAGGTCACCATATATCAGCACCACGATCTGCCCCGGGAAATTTGAGGCGATTTGCCCTAGTTCAGCTTTCTACAAGAGAGACTTAAGTAAGCCAGCTCATTTTATACTTGCCTGAGGACACGTACATTGGCAGCTATTGTACTTCAAGTCATAAGCTGTGGGGTGTTAAGTGACAGTAATTCACACTAGTATCCAATGCACATAAAGTCTGAATACTTGTGAGGGCATTAGCCAACTTTCTGACTTCCAGTTGGGGTAAAAGTTTTGCCACCTCATCTACGTGAACTTGCCCTTAGCACTACCAGACAGCCACAGTCTCTGAAAGACAGAAGATGACAGGGCCGGCGCAGCCAGCAATGACAAGATGAGGTGAAACATCGTTTGCTTCTTCATCTTGATGACTGGAAATGGGAACAGGAAAAACAGTAGGAAGAAAGTAAAGAAAAGCAAAATGGTGTTAAAAGTAGTTTAAGCAACTCCCAACCTCTCTGGCTACTTGTCCTTCCTCCCTGTCACCCTCCCTGTTGTGTCTGCAAAGCATATGGGGGAGCACAGAATGGACTACACGAGGGATCTCATCCATCTGAAAATTAACCCCCTCCAAAACTGCTCGTTCTCCATCCAGAAAGGTAATTTAGCTCTATGTACAAGCTCTGGGGTCAGTGTAACAAAGAGGGCAAAAACAAGTGGCTGCAGGGCTGTTTTAGCCAGCATAACAGTGGAAAAATGTCCATGTAACCACCCACAACCACCTTCTTAATTTTCAATGTCTTTTCCTGCTCCAAGCTCTAATTCCAGCCACCCGGGACCTGATCTTATTTCCACTTAAATAAATTGCAGCTTTGCCATTAACCTTGATAGGAGTAAGATTGATTCTTGATATGTAAAGGGTATGGTTTTCCACATTTCTTCAAGGGTAATGCTGAGGAGTACACTGGCATCATTGAGTCCGGTCCTCCACACTGGCTGCTCTGTAGTAGGTACTTGGTCCTCGAGGAATCAGAACCCAGACTCCACAAGCCCCCCCATACCCCACAGAAGGGCTCCCAACCCCCTGGCACAGGAGAGCAAGGGTTTAGCAAGCTGCAGCTGATGCCACAGCAGGAAACATCACTGTTCGGCAAGTACGGGCCTTTCATCAGCCCAGAAGGTGGGTCCAATGCACAGGGTGGGTTCCTGCAGCAGCTAATGCCAAGCTAGGGCTGTTCTACCAAAATCCCACCACAAAAGAAGGGCTGCAGAAGGAGGGAGGGAAGGACCATGTCAGCAATAACTGAAGATAGACTTCAGTTACAGTGAAACTACATGTGTAGGCTACCAAGTTCAAAGCGGATAAACACAAGCCTGCTTGCAGCTTCGCCACAGGCGGGAAGTCAAGGCCAAGAGGACCGAAGCCTGGCTTGACCCTGCAACCCAGCACAATTACAGAGCAAGTTACTTGCCCAGAGCAATGAAGAGACTTAAGTGCCCCAGATTGGTCCTTTTTATCTCTGTGAGGAAAGTAATCACAGCAAGGCTTTCTTTTTACCCTGGACACTGTTGCCTCCTGACCTGTTGCTTACCTTTGACAGGGTTTAGAGGTTTTAGTTATAGTCTGCTCTTTCTGTCTCTTTTTTTCTCTCCCTACTCATACTTTAAAAGGATTGTTGATGCAGATAAGCAAGACACAGGGGAAATGGATCTTCTTATGCTCCCTTATAACCTTAAACTTCATTTGTGGAACAGAATCAGCAACACCAACCTGGAGGGATGTTTTGAGAAGCAGCTAATCGATCCATATAGTGAGGGTGCTCAGCTGTCCTGTTGATGAGTCCCTTATAGAGCTAGTTATACAATGAAATAATAATAATAATAATTTAGACCACTGTTTTCTATATCATACCTTTGGTTGATCTGTATCAGGTTTTGGTTGTTTTGGGTTTTTCTTTCAAGATATATATTTATTGCATTTAGCTGACTCTTGGCCCAGATATTCATTTGTAAGGAATGTCACAATTTAAGAGCCTAAACTTATTCATGCTCGTTTTATTTATTTTCTCTAAGGAAACATTTTGCATATCAATGGAAAGTATGAGGGCGTTTTCCTCACACCATTTATTAGGGTAACCGTTAAAGGCTGCCCCCAGTGCGCTGAGGAAGCGAATGATGCAGATGCCTTTGGGCATTCAAATGTCAGGCTGGACATCTGTGTGCTGCAGGAGCAACCTGTGGGCTTTCTGCTGATGGCTCAGCTCTATTTTGTACGTGCTTTCTCATCACTACATTTTATTGTTGTTCATAGAAGCTCACTTATGCATTCCCTTTCATTCCTTCATATTTTGCCAGATGAAAATCTGCCTGAAGGATTTTATGTACTGATAGAAGTTCTCCTCTTCTTTCTTTTGATTTAGGTTTTTATTTCACTTTTTCCTAAGAAAACTAGACAAAGCTGATAAGCTGGGGTATGTAAGGACAACCGAGATGCAAACATCTAGAGAAAGAAATGGGACTACAGCTCAAGAAGCCGATTCAAGTTTGTATAAATGCCAAGCAAAGCTGCCTGGAGCCCTCGGAGAGTCCCTCCAACATGTAACGGCTTAGTAAACTACTGCTGCTGCTGCTAATTTCTTTACTGCTCCTCCCCTCGTTTTTTATAGTCTCCTTCCAAAACGTCTTCCTCATTTTTCCTCACGGCCTCTCACCATAGAAAAGTAATAAGGTGCACGGACAGCAGAATAATCACGTATCTCTTTAGGACATGTCTCCAAACGCAATTTGGTCTCCAAAGTAAACAGCCAGATTTATGCTGTTTCACAGTGGTCTGTGTTTTCCTTTTCTGTTTGACTCTCATTTGCAGCCTGTAGCTGTTGAGGCAGCCCGGAGGAGCTCACAATTGTAGGCTGCTCTGCTAACAGGGGGCAAGCGGCAAGAGGAAAACATCCACTTTCGTGTTTCTGAAAGGCGCAGTGATACACGCGCAGCGCGCCCTCAGTCACAGCACCCAGCTACTAATGGACTTTCAACCTCTTTGCTACCTTACTTCTTCTGAGAGCGTTCAGGAGGCAGCGCTGCGAGGGCTGGTCTAGGCAGAGACACTTGGAAAAATTATGGCCTGCTAATAGCCCATTTAACAGGTTAAATGAGCATAAATAAATGTAGGATTGTGTGTTGCACAAGCTTTAATTTTATGCTAGTTTCTGTACTCATCGATTTCCCTTTTTTTTTTTCCTTGAACAGCACCCATAAAGGGAAACTATAGGCTCACCTTCTTTGCACCCTCTTAATGTCTTGCATACGGACAGTTAACTGCTGTAGTCCCCTGCATTTTTTCAGCTTTAAGGGAAAGCAGGACGTGCAGAAGTACAAAGAATGAAGAGCAGAAGAACGAGAACCCCAGTTTATCAGGGCATTATTGAAAGCAGCTGCCTCTGGGCACCGCACGTCCCCCTCTCTGCAGTGAGGTCCCTCGTTAGCTGCCGCGGAGGAAGGGGTGAGGTTGGGAGGAGCGGGGCTGACACAAAGCGCTCCATTGATGGGTGCCGATGTCTCCCGTGGGCTTTTTGGGAGGCAGGCAAGGCTGGCGAGGGCTGCTGCTGCCGCCGCCTCTGGGGCGCTTGGACTTTGAAGTGTTAGAGTTTTGCCTCATCCCTTCTGCAGACTGGGTGGCACTTCTGATAACTTTCAGTCAGTAAGAGCAGATAAGGGGGAAGGAATACAAAAGATCCATTTTGAAAAGTAAATGTGAAGTTTTAGTCATAAGGGATGATTGGAGCAATCGCATATTTGTATGATTTTGAAATGGCTGGGTCTGGTGCAGGTTCAGAGGTCTCACATCCTATGGCATCCCATGACTGCCCAATACTGGCAAAAATGAGTTTGGGGGTTTTTTTTGTGTTTTTTTTTTTAAATAACTCAAGATTTGCCTTGGGGTGCAAAATGTATGAGTTTGGCTTGTATCTCAGTAATGCAGATTAATGATTAGTGGTACCAGCTGACTTCAGTTTACCCTGAGTCTAATATATTTGAAATCTGATTTTCTTTTCGAGTAGGATAGGTTCTTAAATCCCTTGGTGCCTTCTTAATATTAGAGCATATATTGCCTCTGCTGAAATCACATAATTGCGTATTCATGGCCAACTCCTAGAGTTCCCTAATCTTGTTTGGATAGTACACTGAGTTTGTTAATAGCAAACAGCATTTTTTATAGCTGGCCCTGCCCTGGATCATTCCAAAGGCTGATATTTATGGGCAGAAGAGAGTTTGATGGTGTTCCAGCGACAACCAGGATACCTCTAGACATAAACCTTATTTCACAGACAGAGCCACCTGCATGTTATATTTTTTTGTTAACTTTGAAACCAGTAGACAATATATTTTAGGTAATGTGTCATTAAACGTAGTACCTTTTTGGATTAATAGCACTCTACATTCCTCATTTTTATGGTAGGGTTGCCCCATTGATCTTAAGTATGAAGTTAAAGGTATACTAGGGCCAGATTGACTCTTGACACTACAAGATACTTAAAAGAGCCTTGTAGCAGCAGCCAAGGATCTTCTCCATGCGAGTTCTTCCATGCACTGCTCTTGCACTGTAAAGGTGAGGCTAATACAGCATCTTACTTCAGTGTTTCATAGGTGTGGTAGCTGCCCCCAGGGGACTACTGCAAGTTGGCAGAGCCGAGCGGAGCAGACTTGTTCCCCCACCGTTGCCCACAGGGTCTGATTTCCCCTGCATCTCCTAAAAATAGAGCATTTTATCTGTGCAACCAAACTGGCCGTAAAGTGCAGCAGGGAAATGAAAGGGTGATAGCACGCATTTTTTGCTTTTTGGATAGCTGCATCCATTGCTTTGTTTTAGTGTGGTTACAAGAAGTGTTAGTCAGAAGACTGGAGCTCTAGACACAGCACTGCCAACTGCGTTAATCATGCCTCTGAAGAGGCAGAGAAAGCCGTAGTCCGGAGGTATTAAACAACCTTGAGGCCCAGTGTCTAGTTAAAATTAATAAGCCAGAGTCACCAGCACGCTCTGGCTGTTCTGCACTGCCCCAGCCATAGAAAGGAGATGTAAAACTAGGTTGATGGGCCAGATAAACACCATTCGAGGTTGCTTTATATTTCTAAGGAAGCACAACAAGAGCTGGAACAGCTGACCCAGGCTGTTTCCACTTCTCTCTCTAAGTTATGATGGTATTTAATTGCTAATGTTTCCAAACATATTGAAAAATGTATTAACATGGAAAGCAGGCAAATTAAGAGATCTAGATTGTTCTCTACCTTAGTGTGCTAATATTGATTGTACTTTATAAAGCATGTAATTATGTTTCTGAGCACAGCAGTAAAATACACTGACAAGTTTTCAAGTACTGATCAAAAAGCATATATTACAGTGACAACGCTATTCTTGGATTTTGAAGGAATTTGGCCATATAATTGCCTTCATCTCAAGAAAGAGAAGGAAATATGACTTGCTAGATCCACAAAAGCATTTAGGAACCAGTGCTCCATAAAAATCAATGAGAGATAAGTGTTTAAATGGCTTTGTGGATCCAGCTGGTATGTAAATGACAGCAGCCCCTACCTCTTCTGGACTCCTTATTTACAGGTGGAAGACAACATTGACTGCAACATCTGTAAAATATCAAGAGGGCATGAGAAAAACATTCCCACACAGAGATTTTTGGTGTCCACAGCACTAGGGGTATAATATCTCCTAAGTAACGTAGGGATTTTTTGGAAACAATTTATGCTGATACTCAAAAAGGAGTGTGTGCTTTTTGTAGCAAAGCTTGCATCATCTAATTCCTCAGTCTGTTTAAGGGAGCATGTAGAAAATACACACATCAATATGTCAAGCAATAGTTTGAGGCCAAAGTAGATGTTCTGGACAACTGAAATCTTTTCTGAGGATTTCATACTTAAGAAAGGATTGATCTTCTGTCCCTGAAGTACCTCCAGCTCCCATGGATTTCAGAATGGCTTTTACATGGCTATAAAGGCAGTGACTCAGTTGCCTTTGTTCTCCACAGATATATACAACTTCTCAACAATTTTATTAAAATGTTATTCACATGAAAAGGAAGAAAAATCAATCTCTTATTTTCTGTGTTCATTTTTATTTCATACATAGGAATTAGCAAGCTGTGCTTATTAGGTTCGTAAAGACCTCATTAAGCCAAGACACTGAAATATATCTACTGTTTAACCTGTTATGCAAAAGGAGGACAAAATGCATTCACAAATAATATAATCATCACATCCAAAAAAGGCTGACAGATAAACTGTCACAAATGGCAGATAGTGAGCTCTAAGTTTAAGAAAAACTCCTGAGTAAACAGGACCTGTTTCTTCCCTCCTTAGCAATATTATAAATAAAAATAATTCTCTAAACTTCATGGAGATACACCAACATGGGATAAAAAAGTATCAGATTAATAAAATACACACTGCATCAGCTCAAACAAGAGATTCCAGATGGATTAGGAATAAAAGCAATTTTAAGCAGACCTCACCCGGATCGCAGGCACGTTCCTGCCACTGTGTCCATAACATGCCCTGATCTCTTTGGAAGCCCTTGCAGCGCACTGCTACTGTTCCCAGATATGAGGGCAGCATCCAGCATTTGGCTAGACCATCCGAGCTGGAGCCAGAACAGCTTCCTGCTGAGCAGACCTGAATAAAATTATCCAGAGGGCTTTGGTAAAAATTAGTGGGCTTCAGTAGAATTACTCAACAGACCTTAGTAAAAATTAATTGCATAGCCTAGCCTAAAGCACAAAGGAAAACAGTACCAAACGAACAGCAGCTGAGTTTGGCTCACATTGGAAAGAGCTAATTTGATGCTGGTCAAAAAAAAAAAAAAAGGGGGAATTTATTTTGTTACTGATTCCAACAGGAAATGAAAGTAGATCTTTTTTTTAAGGCTGTTTGTTGAGTCATACCCCTCTGAAATTTTCTTCTTTGTAACTCTGGGAATTATATGCAGTGCCAAAGTACCTTCTTGTTTAAACAATGTTTTGGATTGCCAAAGCAGGGAGGAATGTGTGCCATGTTTCATGGTTTCTGTAATTCGGCATAAAGAAGCAGATGAGGCTGGTTTGATCCCTGTGGAAACCTCAGCTATATTGAAGGTTCCTTGTGTTTGGTAGCACTTTAATCAAAAGGTTCTGTAGAGTTCTACATCACTAGAATAATGGTTAATTTGAGAAAGTACAGGGATACAAATAGGAAACTGAAGAAATTAAATTCAGCAAGGCTGCGTAAGACTTTAGTGGGATTATAGAAAACACAAAACATTCAGGCAGCAGGCTGGGTTGCCTAGAAATGGGGTAATTGTTTAATGTAGTTTTAAAAAAAATCATTTATGCTCCTGGGGCCTTTGTTGTTAATAGCTTGATTATCTGTTTATTTTCTACGTTTACCAAAGCGTAGGTGAGCTCTACGAGGTATAACGAACTCACATCACTCTGTAAAACAATAGTGGTTTGGGCAGTAGATACCCATATTTCCATGGAAAGTGATTCATTTTCCAAAGAATTATAGCCTTTGGAGAGAGAAAAAGACCTATTAGGTCATAAAACCTGTTCCTCTGCCAGTACAGGATTTGTTACGTCTATGTATATTCATTAGTGTTTTGTTCAAGCTGGTTTTCAAAAGAAGCAAGAGGACTTCCAGTGCTGAACTTGGGAAACAGAAGCACAGCTCAGTAGATTTCACCAGAAGTTTGCCCCTTATACCCTGTCTGCCTTTACAAGTGCTATATTAAATACATATTTCTCACTTTCAGAAATGCCTCTATACTATCTAAATGTTTATTACACTTGCATCTTAATTTCAGTGAATGATTTCTTCTCTTTCAGACAGCTTTTGTGTCTCATATTTCAGTAGAATTGAGGTTATTGAAATTTAGGGAATGAAAATGATTGCTTCCTGAACTTTCCCATGTCTCTGAATACAGTAACCAGGTTGTAGGGGTTGACAGGTGACAATTTTGAAGAAAAAGCCATGTAGTATATATCAATATGATGTAACATTTCACCTGTCTGTGTCTTATCTGAATTTCAGGCAAATTTTCATTATGGAAATTTATCTCCACTTTTGAAAAGGTTTCAACCTATGCTCTAAATCAAAGGAGAACTTGCATGTCATTGAAGTCAAGCCCAAATAAGGGCTCAAGGTCAAGCATGTATTAAACTGTTTTTAAATATCTTTAATGAGCTTGCTAGTTCAAGAAAAATAGCGAGATAAGAACAGTTTCTTGTTCTCATTCATAAATGCTTTTCAGTATGAAAACCTGCTAATTTCACCTAAATCCAAACTTCTTAGGTGAAATTCAGCTCAGCTGTGCAAATATAGAAGGACTTATTAGCAAGCATATGGTCATAAACGTTATCACTCAAAATCACATAAAATTTCACATAATTTCATAGCGCACATGAGGTTTACTTTCTTGAAGCTGAACTCAACATTATTTTTACTTTTTCATCTTTTTAAAAAAGCCTTTGTATGAATTCCTGAAGGCATTTTGGGGGTTATTTTATTATTGTTCTTACACTTTTCTTGGATGATAAAATGAATAGGGTCTGACTGATCTAGTGATAAGCAAAATCCCTATGTCCACACTGGCCACTCAAATCATCTTAGCGCTTTTACAGGGGGATAAAAGAGATAGAAAAGTGCTAAGATAATTTCCTTGGCTCCTTGTTCGCAGGACTAACTGCTTAGTTTTGTAAGCCAATTTATCATGTGGTTTGGCCACTTTGTGTTGACCAATCTTGGTATTTTAGCACCTTTCTAAAAAAAGCATGCATAAGGACAGCCCCCTAAAAGGGAGTGAAGTTTTTCTCTGCTGAAAGACGATTGGAGCTTACTGCCATCATTTGCCACTCGACTTTGTCATTTGGCTTTACAACAAAAACCCAAGGTTAGCACTATCAACCTGACTTCACTGAATGTGATATGAACATATTCTTCTGTTGAAAAATCCTTTCGGTGATGCTTGTTTGTGGCCATCTAGAATGACAGGCAGGAAAGAGACCTCCTGTGCCCATGTTCATGTACAGGTGTGCCTCCTGCAGAGGAAGGGAAAGACCAGGAGTATATTTTTCACCTGTCCCTGATGAAAGTTTTGTATAGGAGCATACCATACCTCTGGGAATCTGCACGAACTTTCAGGAAGCTATCAGAAAGGTTGCAAAGTTTATAAAGCAGCAATGCTTCTAGATGGTATCATATTGGTCAGTCCCACTGGTGCTGTAATCAGCAAAATTGCTCAGCCTGGAGCCCCTTCGGTATAAACTGGAAGGTGGGACTGAAAAGGTATTTTCAAAGGCCTCTGCTATGAAGCACGTATTCCTGGTTATTGAAAAATCAGATCTGTCAAACTTTTGGCTTCCTGCCTGTCTGTATTCCCTCTGGCTTCCAGGGGCAGATTTCCAGCTGAGGTGATGAAGATTGAATGTAGTCGATTGTCTTCACAATAGCTGGTGGATAGACACTCTGCTAAGGTCTGCCTGTCACATTATTTTTATAGGTTCTGACAACAGCATAGTCAACTTTATGAAACAGATGATTCATACTATGTATAGCTTTTCATGCATCTAAAATGTATATTCATATGTATTAAAAACATGGTGGGAACTGTTGTCGCAGAATACGCCTGCATAAGGAGAGACAGTAATTCTTCCTGAAAGGGAGGACCCACAAAACTGAAGTGACACTCTGGCACACTGAAATGCTGAAATGCCGTTCTAATGAGATAAGCAGCCATTTAAAAATTTGTGCTCCACCATATTTTCAACTACATTATTTTCTATGCATCTAAAACTTTATTAGCAGTATACGGGTTTGTCTGGAAGTAATGTGCATGTATATGTACATATTTTACAGTAAGAAGCATGCTAAAGAGTCCCAATAGTCTGTTCTTTGGTTGAATGATGGTCATGTGGGATTTACAATTGAATTGTAAGGACAGGCGGACAGGCAGAAGACAAGTGACAAAGACAAGACTCTCTCTGCCAGCAGGGAAGAAGAGCTGTAATGAGCAAAACTCCCAACTTGATCTAATTTAGAGCCAAGCAGAGCTTCAGGAATGTGTGGGAATTAATCTTTTTATTTATCCAGAATGAAGGAAGAGAATTAAGGGCAAGCGGAATAGCACTGAAATGGACAGATTTGTATTCCCTCCTGAAAAACATTGCATCTAAGTGCCTGACAGCTAAAGTTCATAAGTGCAACAGCAGATTTTTAAGACACTGTACAGCCTTTCTGTTTGTTCTTTTTTGAGGGGGGATGGGAAAGAGAGTCTGGATTTGACCAATAATGTGATCATTGTTGAAAATCTACAGCAGTACAAGAAAGGAATGGGGAATACAGTCATAAGAAATAGGAAAATTAAAAAAAAAAAAAGAAGAAAAAAGCAATGAGTTTTCCTGACTTAGGCCCCAGTTAAGCAAAGTGTCAAATCAGAGAGTCAAGGATTTGCAGTGTTAGACCGTTCAGCTTGGAGGGATGTAATCAGCATGCCAGCATGGTTGTGGTTTCTGTTCATCTGGGTTCCTACAGTTTCCAAACAACCATATCAAACCTCCACCTGTCTGCTCAAGCAATTCAGTTTAAGCCTAACAAAAAATAATGAAATGTATGAATGACCCACAGAAATCATTCCACGTTGGGAATCTCATAATGTTGCTATTGTTCTTTGATATAAACCAAGTCACATAATTGGACTTAGCTTCCACATAGACTTATTCCTACAGTTGCTGGCTTTTTGCACTCACATGTATTTTTATGCTCCCTTTTCCACAATCTTCTTTCTTCTTTTATTTGCCAGTATAGTAGCCAGACCCCCTATTATGTGCCAATTAATCTCTTCTTGATGAATTTGAGTCATTTGTATTTTATTGTGCACAGTACATCATAGCAAAAAGTAGTATGAATAGGGCATGGGTTAGTCAAGTATAAAGCCTCTATTGTGCTCTACTAGATGTGTATTTATCATTTCAAATTAAAATAGCCAATGTCCTGCTGGAGTAGCCTTTCCCATTGTATTTGAGAAGGTTTTTAATATTTTTTTCCAACATAATGCTAACAGTGTAACATGCTGTGTTTTGTTTTAGAAACACGGATAAGATGTACAGATGAGATGCAGAGTTACAGTATTGTGCAGTTCTAACAAATAGAAATAATAACTGTGTAGCAGCAATATAATAGACTGCAAACAATTTAAAAAGGCAATTGTAGTTAAGGAGGTTTCTACATACCAGTGGCCTCTGCCCAGAGAAGAGCATGTTTGCTCCTATTAGCCAAAAGGCAGGATAGCTGCATGCTCCCACCAGGGCAAAGCGTGTGTGTGGAGAGACAGTGATGGGGCAGAGTCAGGAGACATTTCAATCAGATCCCCATTGTGGAGGGTTGAATCTACCTCTGTTTAAAGCACATACTTAAATCCAGCTGACTTCAGTGAAGCTGCTAAACAGGGTGCTCAAGCCCATCGCTGAGCTGCAGACTTGAATTTGGCCTCCTTAGGGCACAGTCCCACGCTATGACTGAGCTGAACAAATGGTCCACGATGTGTGAAAGACAGAGATTTTGCCCTCTGTTTCCTTTTCTTCCTTCCACTGCCCTTCCTGCCCCCCCACTACACATTTACCCTCTCCCCTCCTCCATCCCATCAACTTCAGTGCTCAGCTGACCCCCAGGTAAACTCATTCAGTTTCCTCTACCAGCAAAAAAAGTCCATATTCACTTTTTGCCAGGTTATTTTCCGCCATTTTAGTTAGCAGAAATTCTGTGTTGTGGTCCAACAAGCACCAAACCCAGTACAAAATAAGTGGGCGTCCAGGAGCAAGAGGGGAGGAGAGACTGGAGGAAAGCAGGAGGGCTTCACCCTCATTGCAGCTGCTCTTAATTCATAGCAGGTTGCATTAGCCACTGTTTAAAAGCAAAGTGACTTCTGAAATTGCAACATAATGCCACCTCTTTAAACACACTTGTGTTCATAAAGGCATTGGCTGAACCGAGCTTGTTAAGTCCAATTTTGGTTATAAAATCCTACAAAGGCATTTTATTGCATAATATTATTATGATGCCTAGATGCTTCACTCAAAAGTCAAAAGAAATTAAAGCTCTGTAACACAGCAAAACTACGTAGCCAATTAGAAGACATAAACTGTTCAGACAGAAACGTCTGTATGTTTAAGAATAAGAAGGATTTCACTTTTAACCAACCTTATAACACATCCTTGTATGTATCCTTTACTCGTTAATCTGATTTTACTTAGTTCTAAAAAGGGGCTTTGCATACTAATTCAGATTAATCAGGTCTGACTGCATGTAATTAAAAATTAGTTATACAAAGGCAGACCCTAAATCAATTCTTAAAGAACATCTTCCTTCAACTACAAAAGATTAGACTTTATGCATCAGTTGCTCTGAAAGGAAAAACAGTTATTATTGAAGAGCACGCTAACATTTTATCATTAAAAAATGAAGCACGTTTGCCTAACAAAATTAAATGATCCAGACAATAAAGCACATTTGCAGAGATCAAGAATGATAAAACCAACAGTAGAGTAAAATCCAATGCAAAAAATATTAAAGCCCATTCCTGCAATGAGCTTCTGGCAAAGGACCTCTGCGCAATAGAGGTCATATATATTTCAGTGTTTGCACTGGATATAACCCAGGGAACTAAATCTGAGCCTGCAGTGAGAAGAGTATTAGTATTTTTTGTGCAATTCACATACAATGCAACCTGCACCTTAAGTTGGATGAAAATTAGGAAAACTACCTTAACTACCTCAGGTTTTTTTAGATCCATTTTGAAATCATTTGAGAAGCCTTATTCACCCAGTTTACTGCATTTGAATACTGCTTATCACAGCAAAAGATCAGAATTTCCAAAGATTCTTTGTAATTTTTTTAATTTTTATTTTTACAAAAGAAGAACATTGGGAATTCTTACCAAAAAAACCCTGTAAATTTACAAATCTCTCTGTTAAAACCGCGGCGAGGTTATGATCATGGTGGCAGGGCAAGTCCTGCTTCGGGGCCCGAATATAAACCACTGTGGCCATCACTGCCCACACAGGAGAACCTCCAGGAGTGCTAAGCCTTGACGTGTTTCCTTGCAGTGGCACGTCCTCGGCAAATGGAAGGGCAGGTGAAGGGCAGGGGACACGGCACTGGCCTCCAGCACTTAGCACTGACTTACCGCACCTGGAACAGATGCTGCACCGTCAACTCAGGGGGCCAACAGCCCCAGAAATACAAGTAGGGAAGACCAGCATTTACTAAAGCATCCTTCGAGGTGGACTAGAGAGTGTAGGCTTTTCAGATAATAGGTATTTATTGATACTAAAGCTCAAAAGTTGTCACTAAAATTGGAGTTCAATATATTGAATTTTGTCCTTCGAGGGTATCCAGTCTCCATTGCTGTGACCACCAAAAGTCTTATTTACTACTTTGAGTTCTGCATGTTATGATGAACGCTGCCGTGTCCATGTCACCGTCTGCTTACAAATGGCTGCTGCAAGCATTTGAATAACAAGGGATTTCAGAATACAACACAGTTACACTTTCAAATTTATTAAATACAGAGCTTAAAGTTATCTCAGGATATGTAAGACATCCTCTGGAAAAGCTGCGCAATGCAACCATGCTTTCTATTTTTGGCAATAATTAAACTATACTGCGAAGAGTTATCAGAATAAACGACACTGTAAACCCCGAAAGCAAAAGACCTAACATCCCCATATGCTGTTCTTAGTTCTGTCTCATACCTCATTCTTTTCAGGTCTACTGCAAATGAAAATTAGAGTCAATGGAAACTAAAAAGGTGTGCTTTTTAATGCATGGGCTAACATATTTAGCTAGATGAGAAAATAAATACTGTTTACCTTTTTCTGTTTAAGCGTAAATCCTTCCTGCTGCATGAATTTGTAAAGTAAAATTGCTCAGTACTTATACATCTCTCATGCTTATTTTCTAAATCAGCAGTGATAAAAACAGAATTTTGAAAGTAATAGAGTATATAATAGGAAATTCCCTTTGTCACTTGCATTAACACAGTGCAATGAAGTACAAAAATACAAAAAAAATAAAACTATGGTTCTGACAATAGTCACTTGGAAGATAAACTTATCATGGATTATATATCTCCTTTTAAATAATGCATCACACGCTTTTCTGAACCACTGCAGTTCCTTCTCAAGGTGTTGTAAAAACTGAGCAACCTGAAGCATATTTATACAGATTAAGTGGTTTCTAATACTCCAAAGAGCACTTAATCTGCATGAATGTGCTTCGTGTTGCTATGTGCCTCTAAAGCCTGAACAAGGAGCCTAAGTGATTCTGAAAGTCTGCAGCACATTTGTATTTTGATAAGTCAAACAAAGGCAAAAATGGAAGAAATATGTTAATTGGCCCTGGCAAGCAAGACAAGCAACTGGCAATCAGACGCTTTCCAGCCTGAGCTTCTTATTCTCCAGCCATGTCCTTAAAACATCTCATATTATACTAATAACACAAGTTATTATGCTAATATGGACTCAAAAACAGAATAATGCTGGAAATGATGTATTCTTGATAAAATGTTCCATAATCACCATGACTAATGTTTATTAAAATGCTGCCCTAGAAACTGAAGCAAAGGCCAGCTGTTTTACCTTCAGGGTTCTGCTATGGCATTTTTCAAACATTATGTGTTTATCTCTTTTTCTACACAGATCATCTAAATGAGAGAACAGCAGTAAAACACTCAGCAAAAGAGCCTTCAGATTTCACCACCTTCCTCCAGCAGAGCCAGAGATGGTCATTCAATAGGTAGCCAATATACCTACAAGTTATCCTGAAAGTGAAATACACACATAAGGAAACAGAATTCAAAATAAAAATCTTTGTACCAGTTCTGCACTTTGTCCCATATTGATTAAAATAAGAGGAAGAAATTACACCAGCAGAAAGCACATGACTGATTGCTCTTACTGACCACTGCGGGGGAACAGACTCAGCAGTGCGTTTCGTTGCAAATGTCCTTCCTCTTCCAGTGGACACAGAGATGTCATGTGATGTGCAGGAGGAAGACGTTCTCCCACTCTCTTTGCTTGTAGGAAATGAAGAAACTTGTTGGTAGATAGGTTTTGAAGGCACCATGGCATATATAAAAATTGTTTCGCATGTAATTCATACTGTTATGGAGAAAACCTTTGAAAGATTGTCAGAAGATGGCAACGTCTACTGTATGTGTTCCATACAAAATACATACAAAGCATCTGCACCTTTTTTTTTTGTTTTACTTTATGCAAAGTAAGAGTGTGTGGGATCTTGTAGAACATGTAACAAATATTCAGTACAAACTACTTTTCCAGCAACTGGGTCCCAGAGCTGTATAAATATCTCCAGTAAGCAGTGCCCAAGGCTTTAAAAGTATGTGAAATGAAAAGGATACATCTGTCAGCTGGTATGTAGCACAGGAGGCAAACTGCTGACTGAATTGGCAAGGGAGAACGGAAGATGATAATGAAGACAACACTAAAGTCACTAGAAGAGATGGAAGGTAACATTTGTTGGTCTTCAGTTCAGCATGGTTCATAGCGCTGGATCGTTTGGAATAGTTCATCGGTTCCTAAGGCATAAAGGTACTGTCTTCACAGAGTACTCATCCCAGATATCTTCTGCTGATGCCTGTCCTGAGAGACAGAAACACTTTTCCAAGCTAATAAACAATTCACAAAGTACTTGCCACAGAAGAGCAAGGAACATTTGGGGTTCATCAAGGGCTACTGCAATAGCTGTAGGGAGAAAAAAGAAGTGAAGGAAAAATGATGAATGGCTCGGAGTTGCCATTTCTTTTTCTTGTTTATGGTTTTTGTAAGTTTATTTATTGTAATCCTAAAGTAGCATTCTAAGCTGGCTCCAGCCTCAGGGGGAAAGAGAGGTCTGCCATAATATCTTTGAAAGGGAAAGCTACAAGTCAAGAAAACAGGCATATAAATGGATGGTTCAACCCAGTTAGACTACAATATGAAATTATTTCTACAAATACATTTGTGTGGGATGTGAACTAATTTCAACTGTTCAGACACCCCCATGTTGAACTGGCCCTTTGTGTGCATAGGCACAGGATGTTTTCTACCTTGTCAGCTTAAAATGTTAGAGGCAATAAAATCAGTACAATGTGCAAAGTATGGCACATACCAAACTGCTCCTTCCTCACATTTGTCACTTTACTGAAGCCATAAAGCTTGGACATGGGGGTGTGGGGGGGTGCAATCAGTGGTGTTTGGTTTTTTTAAATATTTGGGTGGAAGTGTGGTTATTTTGGGGATGAAGCTGGATGGGTTTATCGGTGGAGCAGAACAGACAGATCCTCCACCCTTTTTGGGTGCTCAGCAGTTGAATTCTAGCATCCATTCCAGAGGTGCAAAAGCATTTTCCCTGCCATCGTTAATGCTCTCTTACTGTTGTTGCTTGGAGGTTTCAATACATCTCTGAGGTGCCCCAGAAAGGCAAGTTTCCAGGACAGCCAGTCCCCAGTAAAACCTTTGGCTTTTGAAATAGCAAGCCTAGTAGCCCAGTCCCATAACATTGCGTTTGATTTGCATGCTGTAGGATGGTTTCTTCTGCATTTTGCCACACACTGCTTCCAAAGGAAATTAGACCATATGGTGAGCAATTTGCCTGTGTGTGCAATTTACCATCTTTGCCTCTAACAGGTGTGGATATCCCAGCAGGAATGGACTGAGACAGGACTTTTGTCACTCAGTTGATTGCCTGCTGTGAAAGGGCAGCCTCCCTCACCACCACTCTCCATCCCTCCATCCTCCAACCAACAGAAGTGCTAAGTGCAGCATGTTGCTTGATGCTTTTCCATCTCTTCTATGCTAGGTTACTTTTGGAACTGTTGTTTTCAGGCAACTGTTTTCAACTTCTGCAGTATCACTGTCATTCCTGGGTTCAAAACGTACCACTCTAATGTGACAGAGCTCCTGCGGGACCATGGCTTCAGCTTCTCTATCGCCTCCCACCTCCCTGAGCTCTGGGTCTGCCACCCTGTCCTTCAGGGGTGCAAACCCTGTGATTCTCCTTCCAGCTGGCTGTCAGGGCCAAGGGGTCTTGCTAGGTTCCAGCATACTTTTGACCTTTCTTTTGGGGAATTTGAGATCAGCAGTGGATACAGGGACCAGAAGGTCCTTTTATAGCAACTAGGGATTTCATTGTCACGGCTCTTTGTGTGCATGTCTCTCTCTTGCCACTGGGGAGAAGTCATGGCACAAAGGATGTTCAAAACAAGAAGAGTGATAACCTTTTTCAAGTTCACCAGTATTTTTATATCACCTTTTTGTAGATCAAATTTCCCCAAATTCCCCCTTTCTTGTCCCTCTACCTTGTCTTTCTGGCTGAAGCTCTTGCCAAGCTAATGAATCCAACATAAGCAGGCAAAGCAACACAATAATCCAACCAAGACAAAGTAGTCATAAATTATTACAGGCAGCTCCAAATCCAATCTGCTGTTGTCTTGGTGACTGACTGGGAAGCACCAATAATTTTTTCGTTTCTTCTCAGGCTGCAAGATGTCATCCACATTTGTCTGTCTTCCCTCTCCTTCCTTCCTCACCCTTCCTTTTCCAGCCCTTGATGTTACTCCCTCTCTCATCTTGTTTTCTGATGAGATAGCTTTGGAATTAAGCAATCCTTGAACTGTCAGTACTATCTGCTACTGTATCTTTTTCGTCATCATTTTATTATTTTTTAACAAAAGCTCAGAGGCACTGGACCCTTAGTTCTGTGGAAAGTCCCCTTCTCCCTGCAGTTCTTGCATTTCCTTTTTATACGCTGTCATGCAGCCCTGTGTGACGTGTTAACTCAGTCCAGGAGCCACTATGCCACTTTGTCACCCTGCTGCTTTGTCTTCCTTTGACTCCTTTCTGTCAAGCATACTAATATTTCTACAGCTGAACTCTGACTCAAAGAAAGCAAATAATGGAGCTCACCTCCTCACCAGAAAACAATGTGGACACAGGGTAGCAAAGGGGCTCAGGACACCATTTCCCCTTGGCACTGCTTCTTTGCACTTTTTTGTATTGGCACACATGCTCTGCATATAAGAAAACTTCTAATTTATTTTTTTTAATCCAAAGTTAATATTTTTGTGGGTTTCATTCTCTGCTCTCTAAGTATTTATTTTTTTTAATATTTTTGTGTTGCCTGAAGAACACATAAGTGTGAGGCGATTTATACCTTCTTCAGTTATACAAGCAATGATGGACACTAATATATCATATATTTCCCTGAACTAAGTAAATATTCTGTCTTCCACCAAGAGGCAGTATAGAAATTTGCCTAGACAAAGCATATACCAAGTATGGAAAACTGCAAATACAGAATGTGTGTATATTTGATGCCTCAATATGTTAGAGTAAGGAGTTTACAAAAGCAAAAAGAGATAGTAATTCCTATCAACCTACTTAGTTGCCTTTGCTTCCTCCAAAAATTTCCTCTTTAAAAGTTGAAAGCACTATACAAAAGCACATACTACATTTAGGAATTAGCTGGAGTTGTGGTGCTATAAGACTAAGGCAACATTTTGAAAATTTGACACTAAGAAGGCACAATGTAGAGATTTTCTTTATAAAAATGGGTGATGGGGGAGATGTTCAGTTCAAAATGGGTCATTCCAATAGGATCTCAGTACCATCTCTTAGAACTGAAAAAGAAAAAAAATGGCTCTAATGTTCCTATTAGTAACTACAGTTTATAACACAGGTGGGTTATTTTCACCCACATTTATATAGGTGACTCTTATCAGGTTTCTCTATAATTTCCTAAACAGGAATATGGAATTAAATTTCTTAAATGTTCACAGTTGGGATTTTTAATTTCCAATTCCCATAAATAGTTGCACTATTAAAGATGACACCATGATTACTCATCATAAACAAACAGAAATTGTGAAGATGGCTGGAGTTCAATTCAGCAGAGTAAATACTTGTAATACAGCTATATGTGGAATAAATTCTTCTGTAAAATTCTGCTGAAATATGTGCTTGCCTGAACACATATCAAATTTACATCTGAGACCAGAGAAAGACCAAAGAAAATTATGCCAGTCATATTCTTGGCATCCGTCAACAGGGTAATGCTGTCAAATATGGTATAAATTTCCTCTTAACACATTGTACATTCTGCTTATCTTGCCTCACCCACAGCCACACAAAGAGGAGGAGGTGGAGGCTGGTGGCAGCTTGGTGACCAGACAGGACCAACAGGTGGCCCTTAAACACCCAACAGCATTGAGTGTGTCAGAGACCACATCCAAACAGGCCAAAACAAAGGAGTAATCTCCGCCAGGAAGAAACAAATGCAGGAGAGGACTCTTTCAGCTGATATAATAAACCAAGGAGTCACAGAACAGCAGGAATAATCCTGTGTCCTTGGTGACCCTAGCATAAAACACATCTGTGAGCAAAGGATCCAAAAAGAGGCTAGCTAAACACGAGAGAAGGCAAGAAAAGCCAAGGAGCAGCATCCAAAAAAAGGAAAGATAGAAAGAGCTAGGTGGAGAATCGAGAAGACGTTTGCTGTCATGATGGAAAAAACTACTGGCCCCCTCTGGCAATAGCTGTTCACTCAGCAGCAGTGGGGTTTAGGATGGTTTGGGGAGTCTCCACCCACCTTCTCTTCCTACTGCTAATTTTTCCCCACCACACCCTCACTTCTCCTGGCACTGTTGCTTCTTGCAACCGGGATAGAGGAATTGTTCCCACTTGAAAAATAAACCAGTATAAATAAAAGTGAAAAGAAAGGCTGTTGTGGAAGAAAATAGATGAAGGGGTGCGGACTGCTCAAGGTGGCACCATTATTAGAAAGTGAATTTTGCCATTCTGTCCTGTGCGCTTTCACAGTAACACCCGCCTCCAATACTGCTGTGCTCTGCTCTAATCCCATGCAAAGCCAAAATAGGAGGATGCAATCAAATGTCTCACCCCTCCTGCCTGCCCGGGCCCCCCGCTCCCTCAGACGAGGGCAGGCTGGGCTCCTCAGGGAGCCCAGGGAGACACGCACCCACCGCTTGGGCATCTGAGAGCAGCTCTGCTGGTTGCTTCTCCTCTGTCAGAAATCTGATTTGAAAGGACGAGCTAGAAAGGTCGGTGGAGGAGTCTGACATTCCCCTCTGCACAGTGGCACTGCTTCAAAAGGGGAGATGAAAGGCAGCCTCACCTTCCTACCCCCCTCCCCAAGGCCACCTAACCAAGGGTTTTGTTGTTAATAAACTCTCTGGGAAAGCAGGATGCTTAAAAATGCATTTTAAAGGTGTAATGGCCTCAGTCACATTTTGGGAAGTGCCCTGTGTGGCTGATAAGCATTGGTGTGCAGGGAGAGCACCTCCACACGCAGCAACTCTTCCTGGTTTGGGGATTCCAGGTGGGCCAGATGCTATAACTGGATGCTAACCTAAGCAGATGCAGAAAGCCAAAAGGTAAGCAGAGTTTTTCCAGAGAGCTACCACGTTGTGAAAGACCACAGAAGCCACAAAGCCCACCACTACAGTTTAGTGCACATCACAGCTAGAGGTGGGCTGCATCACCCACTAGGAGGTCAGCATTGCCCAAAGTCCACCAAAGTCCCATTTTAAGCACCGTCAGTCACATCTGACCTCTGGTTCTCAGTTATATCTATATATAGCTTTAAGTTTCTTAGAAAATCAAAGCTTAATGCAGTCTTTCTGAGAGGTACTCAGACAAACTCTGTGGATGTCCACTCTGTATCACGAGAACTTCTGTGGGCCCTCACCTGGTTTATGTCTGGGTGCTATAGCACAGGCTGGCTGCAGGCCACACTTCCAGACTTCCAGTAGTTCAGGACAGGCGTAGGTGGTAATGCAGAAGGGCAATGCTGCTGAACACGTTAATTTTGTCCGTGAATTTAACAGTGAAAGATTTTCTTCTTGTACTAAATACTCTTGCTATGCAGTGATTAGTTCAGATATGTGCATACGTACCTATTTATGTGCACATGTGTATGCAAATATACATATTTATACATACTTTATATTATATTAATTTCTTATGTATAATCTCTTTTCTAAAGAGATGGTTGCACAGAAAAATACAGCAAGTTTTGTTGGAGAAGTACGAGACCTGTTAGTGGACACAAACCAATATTTTTTATTACATGGAGTATTCATCTCATGTTACTGTAGGTTTGAATCACACATGAGAGCTCACATCTACCTGTTTGAACACATCCTAACTGGGAATGATTTAATCCTACTTAGGAAAAGGATCACTCTTTTTTTGTTGTGCCCCTACCTTATTTGCAAGTTAATGCACAAGACAGACCTTAGGCAGCCTTAATTTAGTTTGCTCTCTTAGCTCTCCAATCCCTCATCTGTACACTGCCATTCAGCACAGCAGGGGTGTCAGGTTCCCAGACCAGAACAACTCCAGTCCCTCTAATTACTGAGTGAACTTTGTCTATGGCTTTCACTGAGGTAATGGAGCCCACAGGGAGCAATGATCAGGTCTGAAGTATAATGAAGGTCACTCTCATCGAGATATTTATTTCTTTAAATTAATAAGAAGGCAGAAAAACACCTATCCTGAGCTGTAAAAGCACTTTGGTTTTGTGTAAGTTACAACCGGCAGATAAAACTGTATCACATGAAGAAACAATAAGAAGTTCTGAAATGGAAAATGAAGAAAAATGCATTATCTGCACTGCACGTTACTCATTAGACTCTCCAAAGTCTCATTTTACCACTAGTGTGTCCCTGCTGAGGTGATTGGCATGCAGCTTGCGGTGTGGGATAGCTGCTTAGAGTTTCCCAGGTTTCCCAGGTACAAGCACAGATAAGCAGCCAAAGAAGTTAGAAAGACAAACACAGGATAAAGAGAAAATCTTTGTGAATCACGTTCACTCTAGCTTAGTCAGGCGGGGTAGCTAAATCAGCTATATAAAATGTGGCTGCCTTTGCTGTCTAGACAAAGTTAAGCTAGCTGAAAAGGTAGATTCTTTCTTCTTTTAAAGATGGGATGTGTTTGTGGAAGATACTGCCGAGATAACCCCAGGGGATAAAGTCTCCCCTTTACCCATGGCGCAGACAGCACACACAGAGTAAGCGGCATTACTGAGACTCCCGTGCTATAGGGGGTCTCTACGGTCATAAACTTGAAGCTATGGACTGCTAATTACAAAGCCTAACAGGAATATGGGGGTAGGGAATGAGATTGTTTTTTTAAACACTGGGCGAGAAATCATAGAGAATGTTTTCTTCCAAATAGCTAGCCCATGGCTAGCGGTGTTAAGGATAGATTCAACTTTAAGCTTCAAACGCCTTCAAAACACAGCAGAACACAACGACAGTGCTGCAAATCCAAGCCCTGTTTGTGGGGCTACTGCAGCTGATACCAAGGTGACTTTTGTTTTAAGTCAATATGCTTTAGCAGACTCCTCTAACGCAAACAAACAAACAAGACAACCAACCAACCACTAATAATCTCTGCAAGTAAAATGTCATTCCAAGAAAGTCAGAATGGTCTTTGTGAATGAAGTTTTGTTTTACAATATTAAAGACAGAATGTGCCTCTAAGGTCTGGTATGAATGGCCATAAAGCTGATCCTGTTTTCTTTTGTTTTGGTTCTTCAGGGCTTTATATAATTATTCTCGCCTCTTACCCAGAATAAATGAGGACAAGACAGCTCTTTGTATTTTCCAAGTAATTGTAAAATACGCAAGGAAAACCTGGCTAATCATTTCTTTCAACTCTTGGAGGCTCCTAAATAAAGTACATCTTCCCCACTGAAGGATTCACAGTAGCACCGAAGAATCTTTGAAGGCTCCAGCTTTATTCCAGAGAGGGTATCTCGTGGTATGTTTCCACCCATGCATCTTTGATTTAAACAGATATTTGAGCATGCTGAATCGCTAACTTTTACACTAGTATTCCAATATCAAGCTACCAAACCTTACAATAGCTTTTAAATTCCACCTTCCCCTCCGCCCCGTTAGAAGGGGGCTTAAAGTTGTTTTTTTTGTTTTGTTTTGGGGTTTGTTTTTGAAACTGCCTGGCTGCTTGATTCCTAACCACAATCCTGTTGATACGACTTCTGGACAAGCTGACCTTCATGTCTGGATGATTTCATAACTGTATCCTATTCTGATCCTCCAGACAACCCATGACTGTGCCATGCAAGCTGGGAACGTTTTCCTCCAGTGTGTCTCCTAGCCCCTTCCTCACGGACAGAATCTTCTGCTCAACACAAGCGTGTATGAGATTTTTTTCAAAAGAAAGCACACCATCAAACTAATTTGTCTGCCTGGGATTTTGAGATAATTCTTGTCCTCTATTACTCAGAAAGTTCTGAAGATTTGTTGTTTTACAACTACAAATATAGGTGGCTTTTTTGCTTTTTTTATGAAGCTCAGCTATTTTGTTTCCTTCTAGTGTCTCCGTTAACTATTTAGGATTTTCCTTTGTAGCCTTTTTGAAATGTGACAAGCATTGTTCTATCTTTGCAGTTCAGAACTTAAAGTAAAATTTCAGTGCTCTGTTTTGCCACATATCTGTCACTTGTAATATGTAATGTAGCTGAGATGAAAATAAATCCAATTCTCTTGAAAAACTCTGAGCACCCTCCAGTCCTACTAATTTCAGGGGAACTGTAGCCTATTAACAGCTCTGAAGCCTGACTTCCCCATCCTGACTAGTCGTGTTCATGCAGTGGTTTGCTCCTTTGCAAAGCACATAGCGAATGCCACAATTGGTGCCTGGCAAAATTTTCCTGCAGTACGCTGTCTGACGTCTGCTTCAGTTAAAGTAAATGGGTTTAAAATTGTCCCTTTGCATTTACCTGCAAAATCCTGTTTATAATGTCCTTTTTGCTTAAACTTCAACTACCGCTTCCTGAAGTCCCTACTATGTGTAAAGAAGGGAGTGCTTTGCTCAGGTTTGTGAAATGGACAACTGAATTATTATTTCTGCATGTCCAAAATATTGTTGGGTGACCATGTCAAAGTAATGAAACAACATCTTTAAATTAATTTAAGAACCAAACTATTCTATTGGTATCAGTGTTGAAACACTGATGTGGGGTTTTTTACAATTTCATGCAGCTCTTGTTTAACTGTATTTTAAGGTGCATAACTAACTCTTCACATGGTTTAAATGTACATTTCTGTTAGTTTTAAAGAAGCTTTGCCACACTGTACTAACTGAAGTTCTGGTAATTTAAATATATAGCATTAAAAAGGAAATACATGTCTTTTATGTTCTTTTCTGCGCTATCAACACTTTCTATTAAATAGCGCCACAGTCTTCTTTCTACTACAAAAGATGCACACATCAAAAACAACCAACTCAGTGAAGAGTTTTATTGGCCACAGTATCTTTACAGATTTGGACAAAAAAGAACTTATTGCTATAATATAATTCTGCACTGGAAAAATTCTGACTTGAAGCTATCTAGTTTTTCAGGAACAACAATGGGAGCTTTAGGGTCAAGATAACATAAGCAACTGTTGTCCTTTGACCAAGCTTTGAACTTATGCCTGCTCTATGTTCTTCCACCTTGACTCCTACCAGTGGAACAAGATAAAAGAAGATTTTTTTAAATAAAAATTAATGTTTATAAAGTGTATCACTGGAGTCGAATACTTAGTAAAACTTCTGACCTTCAGTCCTGCTGAATTCGAAACACAAAGGCGGCTTTGAAATGCTGCAAATTGGGCCCAGCTGACATTTAAACATCAATTCTGAATGTGTCCACACCCAAATATCGATGCATCAGAACTGGGACTATTGATTTTTTTCAACATGTTTCAGCCATCTGCTCTCCTTTGCCTAGTTTTACTTCTGTCAGTTCTTACAGTGAATAGACTTTAGTTGGGGGTTCATGTACAATGAAACCTCTCATTTAAAATAAAAATGTACCAAATAACTGTGTTTGCCTGAAACCAATGCCCAGACCTTGTGCCACCGTACTGCTAGCCCTGCTTACACAGCCCCTGCTAACAGGAATGTTCCATAAAACAGATGTTGCTTGTGAAACTGTTGCATGGAGGACCCGTGCCCTGAAGGACAGCCAGGGTGCAACCCATAAATTGCTGGGATCCTGGGATTCCTGCTTTCGTGCTGTCAGGCTCCTTGGAGTAATACCAACGCACAGCTTAGCCTGGGCTTTTGTCCACAGAACTCCCTGAGCCATCACCTTGGAGAGACCGCTCTTCCTTGCCCCTCTGCCAAAACAAGCAGGATACTTTAAAGCACCTTGGCTCACACTCACCTGCCATGGAACGGGAAAGGAAAACTCTCCTGGGCAGACAAATCTATGAGTTTGATCAAAATGTCCTTCTTGCCCTCATTCAGGTGTTCGAACCTCCCCTGTCTCTTCAGGTCTTGGCCCCTCTGTTTCCCATGATGGAGGATTTCCATGCCAAGGACAGAGACTGCCAAAGACAAGCTAAGGATTTGCCTTGAATGATCCGTGAATTAGGCTAAAGCTCAGGCCCAAGTCAAATACAAATTTGCAGATATAAATATATTTTTCTCTCATTCCCTCCTAGTGCATAATTCTTTCTACAGTTTTTAAGTGGCTCTCTGGAAAGGAAAGCTGAAAAGCAGGACAGCGATAAGATAGGGACCTTACGTTGTAGGTCTGAAGAAAACAAACGCAGGGATGCATTGGAGGAGGAGCTGTGCACCGTACTGCAGGTATTATTATTATTCTGCCAGTACCAGCAGGTGGGGAGCTGCGAGGGAACATTTATTTGGCCAGGCATTCCTGAAATGTGTTTTGTTTATGAGTGCTAAATTACCCCTTTATTTTTTGCTTGGGCTTGCGGCTTTTTTTTTCCATCCTTTTTTTTTTTTTTTTTTTTTTTTTTTGAGGGAGGAGCTATAATTTACTCTGGCTTCTTTAGCTCTGAATGTTGGCAACCTGGCTGGCCATATGGCACTCGAGAACAGTTCTGCTTGGCTCCCATTGTGTCCTACCACTTTGCATTCAGATATTTCCAGGTGCTCTGCAAAGATGGAGGCAGATCATTGTCCCTGTTTTATGAATGAGGAAACTGAGACAGAGATGACAGGGATTGTTGGTTTGTTTGGTCCTTCTTGGGATGCAGATCCAAGAATAGCGCAGCCGACCCCTTGGTATGCTCCTCCTGCCTGGAAGAGCGCATTGCCTGGGATGGCACAATAAGTGGCACAGTTGTGGGCAAAGATAGGCACAAGCTGATCAATTCAGGTGATTATCAGGTTTTAAGTGCATCCTCCACTTTGCATTGGAAAAACTAACTGATTGTGCTATTATGTTTCTCCTCACTTCCAGATGCAGCCAGATGCATTTCCACTTACGCCAGAGAGCAAGGAGCACAGTCCCTTCAAATCCTAAAGGTAGGTACTTGCCACGTAAAGGAAAAATACACTGACTGATTTTAAAAAACAAAACAGAACAAACTCCTTTAATTAAAACAGGTACAAAAAAGTGGACAGAAGCTTGCAGTGAAATGAAATTAGGTAGGAAAGCAACAGAAAGAAAAAACGAAGCCTACTTTTAAATCTTGAGACCCAGGATGTAAAAAGCTGTTTGAAGTTAATGGAGAGCCTGATGAGAAGACTTCACTCCCTGATCTCCAGCTCCATTTGTAATGTATTGTCCCAAGCCACTTCTTCTGAAAGATAATTCAAAGAATAAACATGTTCATAGCTTTTGCTGTTATGGCCCAGTATATTTAGTCAAAGAAATTGGGTCAGTGTAGTTTTTATTTTCTTTCCATTCTACTAACTCAACAGGATACTGGCCAAATTCCAAGCATGCTGTGTCCCATTCCTGATTTCATAGACACTGAAAAAAATAACACCAATGAAAAAATGGACTGTGTGGATGGCTCAGCTGACACAGCCACGGGCAGGAAATGGCTGGTTGTTGCAGCATATTATCCACAAAGCTAGCCAGACTGTAGGTTTTGTTATTTTACATTTCACACTGCCAACCATGTCTGTTGGTTGTTGCAATCAGAGCTGCTGATGCTGCTGCAGGGTAGAAAGTAAAAAATGGAACAGCAGAAGCAATGGCTGATGCTTTGAATATACACAGTGGAGCAGTAGAGGTGTAACCTGTTACTAGCTTGATCAATTAATTGGTCTCTGATACTTATTTCATTGTACTTTGTGAGAGGACTAGGTTAAGTTCATTAAAACTGGTCATTTGGAGACGTAACTGCTTTGTGAGATAAAACAGCTTGTGAAAGAGACGCTCTGCAGTGTCTTTTTGGTGTACAGGGTGAAGGGGCTATAGTTATAGCCATGTGTGCATACGTGCATGTGCACATATATATGTCTGTATGCATGCACACCACGTATGTATATTCATACACATAGGACTAAAAGCTCCAGAAATCTAAAAGCATTTTCCAAACGCTTTTTGGAGCTGTCTTCTCTCCTTAGTCATCTTGATATGATTATATACCTTAGCAGTCTCACTATAGAGGTGGAAGCTTTGTACACCTACTCTTGGCATAATGATAATATACACAGAGGGTGTTGGGGGTAAAAAAGAAAAAAAAAAAAGAACTAATTATCTTCACCATATCACTCCTGAATAAAAACAAATGTACTTTGTCATCTCTAATCCCTTGGAACAATTTCTCTAAGAGGGGAATAGCTTTTTAAAAACTTTCCTTGCTCCTCAATTGTTGGGATTTTTCTGATTTTGGTTTTGAGTTTTTTTTGCCAGTGTGGACAAAGAGGACAGAGATGGTTAGTCTTAAGAAAGAGAGTGAGTGTGTTTGTGTTTTTGTATAAGTATGCCTGTATGTGGGGGGATATAAACAATGGGAAGAGTTTAAATATCTTGGAAATTTAATCGAGAAAGATTCAAAGAAGATCAGATGCTGCACACAGCCCCATAGACTTAGGTGTTCAGATTGCCACAGCAGCCTCCAATACTCCCATTTTACCCAGGCAGGGAGCACCCAGTAGGGCTGGGACAATAATGTTACTCAGTTTATGCACAATGCTAAACACCAACACACAAGCTGTAACTTTCTGTGCAAGCGTGATGTCTCCAGCTATTGCTTGCAGAATTAGCTGAATGACTAATCTTCCCTCGGTAAGCGTGGAGCAACCTCATCTTTCACTGAAGCAGCAAACAATCCAGGGATTTTCCTAGCACTCCTATCAAAAAGAAAGTTAACACCATTATGCTGGTAAAACTGAGGCACTGAGAAATCCCTAAGCAAATCACTGACACAGCTTGGAATAAAAGCTGGACTCCCCAGTTCCCAGGCTTGTACATTAACCACTAGAAAACTCATCTCCTTTTAGTCAGTGGGGAAAACCAGCAGAATTCCCATGCGGGAGCAGGGAATCCCACAATTATTCCATATAATCCTACAATTATAAACCATTGGTTTTACTAAGGGTGTACAATAAATCCTATTGTAATACACGTAATCTATGAAAACCAAGCCATGATGAAATAAGGAAACAAAACCAACATGGTCCATTGTCGATGAACTAAGATTGTTAACCCTCTATTTACACCTATCAGACCAGTGTCAGAGAGCAATCACATTCTCCAAAAGCTCGTCACAGACCATCTCGCAATCATTAACAGAGATACACCTCCAGTCCCCCACAAGAGAAGGCACTATCTTATCAGAGGTAAAAATGAGTAAAAAGTGATTGCGGGCTATGACCTGTGAATTCTGCCAGGTAATACAGAAAATCATTCTGGGATTAATTTTCCTGATTCCTGTTTACTCTTTCCTCCTGGAGTAAACGAATATTCTGTGTGACTAAAAGTATCAGGACGCGTCTCCAGAATGCACTGTCTGAGGTCAGGATGTTTTTGGCAGAATTTGGAATACAACCCTAATCCCCCAATTCCCGGAGCTCTCTCATCAGTGAAAAATTGCAATCAGGGCCTTGTAGCAGTAATCAAATAGAAGTGATTGTCATGAGGACAGAGCACATGGAAAAGTAAGAGATAATTGGATAAGACTTAAGACAAGTAAGAGATAAAGAGGTGTTGTTGAATAAAACCGGTAGCAAGAATTCCTGACCTATATATGACAATTTGATTAAGAAGGTGAGAAGTAACTAGCAAAGCAGGGAGACGATAGCTAACAACTGATTATGGGAGGGTAAGCGTTGGCACCATGTGATTTTGCAGTGGAGTACATTCTGTGGAACTTCACTCTATTTTAAAGACCAGCAGTTTTTTTCTAGGTTGTTTTTTCTTAACTCTTTTTCCTGTCGGACCTGTCAAAAGAGTGATTCTACTACCCATCCTTATAAAAGCACTGACATTTGGAAGCAAACCCAGGCACAGAAAGAGACAGGCTCCGTGCTTTTAGCTCAGCACCTTCAGCATAAAGGTCAGAGCCCGCAGCATCACCCAAGTAGAGAAGGTGATAGGCAAGGTCCGGGCGACTCGGTCACCTAGCTCAGAGCTTGCATGCAGCTGAACTGTCATTCACCCCTTATCAGTGGTTGCTCCAGAAGTCCAATGTTGAGGTCAATTAAAGGGCAGCATGGGAAGTTAACACTCACCGACTCAAGGGCTGCACGATGGCTCACTTTGGAATTAATCGAGGTCTGGGTTTTTTCTGAGTTACCAGTCATTTTAGCCTGATGCAGACAGCAACTCTTAGAAAAGACAAGAAGTAGCTGGTAAGCCTGCCTAGGCTAGATAGTTTACAAGGAATTTCACTTGGGTTCTGCATTAGCATCACAACAGAGCTTTCCTCACTCACTTGTACAGAAACCAAGCGTCGTGCAACTGTATCGAGGAAAAACAAAGCCGCTTGAGTCAAGAAGCCATGAGTAAAAATTCAAGTTGCAAATTAACTGAGTGCCTAATATTACATGCTGAAATCAGTTATCTGTAAAGAAATCAGGACAGTCCTTCAGACGTGTGACCTGAATTTTATTTCTTAGCTTCAATATGCCGTAAACCACTTCCCTTCCAAATGGAGTACATACTTAAATAATCACACTTAATTTTGTATTTTCACAAAATCAAAAAAAGGAATTACTAAGGTTCAACATGTTCAAAAGAAGCGCCTCTTCACAGTCAATTACAGCTATAACAAGGAGCTTCCAAAACCAGTTATTCAGAGGTGACTGTATTTCTGTGGTGAGCAAAGTGATTGCCATTACAGCTTTTGCTTTTTGCAGAACAGTAAAATATTCACTGAAAACACAGATTTCCTCTCCTTTTTGGGTTTGGTGGGTTTTTGTACAAACACATTTCTTGCAAAATGTTCCCGGGTCATGAAAATTTCAGCAACACAGTCATGATTTGTTTTCAGTTGTCAGTAGATAAGTAGAAACTACAGGACAGCTTTTTGGTGTGTTTTTGAATTACAGAATAGGTTGCAGGGAATCAGACACATGATTTAACATATGTTAGATCCTGCAGACAGATTTGAGCTTAGCAGTAAGCATGTGGCTAGCCTAATTTAGAGGAATTATAAAATTAGGCAGGACTATTTGCAGGACTGGGTAAGAGATTCCTTTTTAGACTCACAGCATTTGAAGAATCTGATCGGTTCTTTATTTTTGAAGGATAATTCCCTTTGTTTTGTTGTTAACTAGCTTACATCAACCGGTTCCCGAGTGTCAAAGATAAGCATCCGCTCAGGACAACAGCTTGGGCTCCTTAATTCCTCTGGGTAACGTCATAGCAGTAGATGCATTGCCAGTAGTGAGCCACGGACATCTGTTTTCAGCAGGACCCATGTTTTACACTCTGTGGCCCCTGATACACCTGACCAGAGACCTCACCTTAGTAGCACTGCCTCTGATAGAAAAAAGCTCTCTTATGCTGCTATGGGAAACAGGAGTAGCTTCTGCATTAAGCCATTGACCTTTAATAGATGTCTAAACAATTAGGTGGGTTTTGCTTATCCCTTGTAGCACCTTTACTGCTTTGGTATTTTGGTATTTTCTCTGGGAAACCTTCCACTGCCTTCAAAGGGATTGGTATTTTATTCTACATATTTAAAGTTATGTATTGCGTACTCACTGGGTTTAGCCAAGGCGAGCAGGAAAGGGTGACACAGCATAAACTGCCAATACTACACAGTTAACCTTAGCTTAACCTTGGATGATATTCTATCTCAGAGAATTTTACAGGCTGAGAATGCCAAATAAAGATATGCTTTTAATAAAAAATGTTATTAATATAAGTTTTTTCTCCTTTTTGTCCACAGAATATACGTTGAGACTAGACTTGGAACAATTTAGTTTGACCTTTTACAAACCTATACCACAACAGAATATAAAGGCTTCATTACATAGCAGCATGTGGAATTGGGACTTAATATTTAACAAGACTTTCATTTATAAAATAGAGTTTAACCCTGAAAAAGCACACATAATGTAGTATTTTTGCCAGCAAGATATTTTATCACCTTCTTTTGAAGCTCAGAATAGAGAAGCGACAAGGTGAAAGGGCAACAGATAGCCATCTTTACCACAGAATTCTTCAATGATGCTTTATCTTAGATGGTTTCTTCTAAAAGAGAAGTCCAGAAAAATACTATGCAGATTATAAACCTTACCCTGGACTACAACAAACTGACTGCTATGTTAAATGCAAGTGTTAACAGGTGTCATTTGCCATGCTTTGCATGAAAAGTCTTTCTGATTTTTTCTAATTTTTTTCCAGTTTAAGTTGCTTCTTCCTTAGAAGCATCAGGAATGAGTTGTTGCTGGTGGACAGGAAGAAGATTTTGTTGCTGAGCTCAAGTTCTATTTCACACTGCTACAAGCATTGCCCACTCTTTCTGAATCATAAAAAATGACAACCCCAATTACCTAGCATGAATTTTCTTTATGAATAGGGTTTAATCCTCAATTAAAGGTCCGTAACTTCTTTTAGTCATCAGACCCTTTTTCATCAATTACCGCTTCGTGGAACAAACATTGTCTGTGCTTTTACTCCGACATACATTTCAAAATTGCTTCAGGAAAGTTAAAAATGTCACGAGTTAATCTATAATAAACCCACAGCTTTGTATCTGACAAGGCATGATAACTCATTGCTGTAAATGAAACTCCAACTAACATGCTGAAAAAAACATGCCTGCTAAAAGAACATTAAATTTTCACCACATGCTTATACTGGTTCCATACCATTGCATATTTTTTCTTCTGCTTCCAAATGTTTAAACTCTCTAAACTTCCCCCACCTTTTTCTGCATGGTATTTTTCTCAGATGAGTTTCTCGAACAAGCTCTCCTTCACCATAACACTTGCACTAACACGGAGAAAGGAGCAGCACAGGCAGGGGAAAAAAATGGTCAAGAGTATTCCCCCAGCAGAAGTATCTGCCTAACCCAGACTGAGTGATTAACTGACAAAGAAAATACTTGCAAAATATCTAGATACAAACTTCCCAGGTTTTTCAAAATGTCAGAAGTAGATCTGGGTCTTCAGAATTAAGTAAAAGTGCACTAAAATACAGTTACTCCATTTAACACAAGTACTGCTAATACGTTTCTAGCTGGTAATGTATTTTTTCCTAGTAAAGTCTAATAATTTTGGCATGAAGAGCTTGATCTAAATATAGCTTTTGCAATTCAATAATGTTCATGTTTAGAAATTTAGTTTCCCATTGGGTTTGCTAGCCTGCTGAAATACAAGCTTAAAGTAAAAGCAGCCTGCGTGCCAGTTTTAGCTCAGTTTTCTCCCTAGACTAACACTGGCAAACCCTACAGCAAAGCCAATTTGGGGATTTCTTTTCCCCCCCCGATCAGGACTGGGACTGACAAGCCAAAAGAGTGTATAGCATAATACCATGGAAAGGGCCAAGGATAATGAAAACCTAATGTCTTAAAAGCAACATTTTTTTTAATTTTTTTTTTTAATATCCACCTGGAGAAGTTTGAATCTGGAGTTTTTAGTGTTCAACAAACAGATGAATCACCTAAGGAGACATGACAATCTGTTTATCAGCTGGACTAAAGAGCTGACGACCCAACAAGGGCAGAGATTGTAGTAAGCCCTGACATCCCTGGTCAGATAACTCTGGTACTGCCTGAACGTAGGGCCCTGCTACGGGCCACCATCTGGGCTTATATAAACAAAGGCGCACTCGAGCTATTTGATAGGGCTTCTTTTCGGTTTTTATAGTATTACTGGAACCTTCCCGAGAGTGCGGGAACAGCATTTGTTGGAGAACAAACCTCATTAAAATAAATGACATTGTTGCTACTTCCTCAGATAACTTTGCTCCTGTCTCAGCAGAGGTAGACTGGTTCTATTACTGGGAAACAGTCTCTGTTGCCAATTCTGTGGTAGAGGAACGGCATTCTAAATTTAAAAATCCTTTTCTATTGATCCGTGTTTATCACATAATACTACACTGGCTTGCATTAAACAGCGGAGATACATTTTCATCCCTATGAAGGGAATTAAATGCCCAATTCTTATTATTGTTAATAGTTGTGTGCCTAATGCCCAGTGTGCCTGCCTGCAAACATACCCCCTTAATTGCCTAATGTGCAGTCTTGAGAGAAGCGGATTATTCAGCTTTATGTTTCTGCATTTGCAAATATACCAAGGAACCGGTGGCTGTGGCACAAAGAACAGATTTGTCAATTTGTTTATTTTCAAAACAGGACAGCACAGGGACCTTGTTCTAGCAACTCTTGGCTATAGCGCTGTGAAATTCTAAAAAAAGGAAGTATTTTAACATATGGATTTCTACAGTGTGGGAAGGCTTTGCTTTGCGTTCAGGACTCTTTCCAATTAAACTGAATGTTAGCTCAGCCCATTTAAAATGCATATAAACTGTACTTACGGGTTTCCAGTTATGCTTACCCTCCTTCTGAAAGATGCCACAAAGGGCACGACCAGAAATGCAGAAATGTTTTAACCCTGAAGTTTACAGCTGGGTTTCTGTTGGTTTGTTGGGTTTTTTTCTCCGGATGCAAAAATGTAGATCCCTAAAGACAGTATTTACCCCTGTTTTTCAAAACAGTCAAGAGACTTGTACATGAAAAGTGTACATTGAAAGGTGTGCAATGAAGAGCATACATTCTGAACAATGATTTCTGTTCAGCATTACACCAGGGTGAAAACAATTTTGACCATGTTGAGTAGCCCACAGAGAGCTTCACTAACTTCAACAGGGCTAAACCTGGTGTCGTATTACTTCCCACAATGACAATGTGAGAATTTAACTGTATTAAGTGAAACATACTATTAAGAATTGTGCATTTGCAAATACACTCCAAGGTTGGGAATAAATCTGAAAAATTCATGAATGCGGTTTCATAGTGACTGTATCTGTTTTGGAATCCGAAGTTTATTGGAGTCCATAACGTAATAAATCACCGTATCCTTGGTAAAATCTTGTAGCTGACGTTCTCTTGTAAAATAATAAAGACATTTCAAATAGGTTTCTCACAGAAGCTGTCATGACATTCATTTAGTGCAGATCAATCTGTCCACATTATCTGTAGTCACACATTACAACCACCTCCATTGTGAGAGGCAAAAAAGCACAGCCCAGAAAACATATAAACGAATAAATAAATCTCTTTTCCTGTGCTTTGACAAAAGCAGAACTATTTCCTCCCAGAGAAGCCGCAGAGAAGTAGGTGGCTAATGGAAGAAGCGTATGTCAGCCAGGAGTCTCAAGGGTAACAGGGGTGACAAGTGGCTTCCTCAGAGGCAGGCAGAGTTATATCCCGAAACTTTCCGTGGCTCTAAAATGAGCAATTCTACGCTTTCATCTGGGGGGAGTGTTTTGCACAGGGCGCCCCCTGGGTCCCTCAAGCCATGAGGCAATCTGTCTGTCATCGAGCTCTGCCTAGGAAATCGGCTCTTGGTCGTATTCTCTCTTGGCTGTTGTCTCCAGGTGTTCTCCTCCATGCAAAAAAGGTCCATCCTGCAGCTCAGAGCATCACGGTGTCTATACACCACGGTTAGGTAGAGAGGAGGCCATCGTCAGCTGCCTCATGTTGTCAGGGCAGAGGCAGGCCAGAGGTTTCCAACCCCTCACGTCTCCCGTTTGCTTGAATGTTTGTCTCATCTCTGAGACGGGGCAATAGCATACTGAGAAATAAACCTCTTTACTCTGCCATATCCCTGTAAGTGAGATATCCTCATTAGCAACTGCATGAGCCAGTCAGTCAAAGTTTTCCCAAATGCTTTTTAGCACCAGCTAAGTCGCATAATATTAATACCACCGATGCCTGCTACATCTCTACGGGATTTTAGTAAAGAGCGAATGTTATTAGAAGAGATAGTGTGGCTTTCCCTTCATTTGTTCTTACACTATACTCGTTAAACAAGAAGCAGTTCTTCAAGTCATGCCAATCAAGCACAGCTATCTAGGACCTCACGTTCACTGTGAGATGCAGAAGTCCAGTCCCTAAAAAGCTAGCTGGGTGCCTGGGGGTGGTGTAATGGCACCGGGAACCTTTCCAGGTCATTAGTTCCAAACCAGCCCTGGCTGGCACTGACCAAAAATGGTACTGTTGCCTTTATTAAGTGAGTTGGCACTTTCTCTCCTCTATCCACAGCAGAAAAATCATTATCCCTGCTGGCACTCATTAGAGCCATTATTGCCCTCCTCATTGCGAAGTCCTAGGTTGTCCAGGTCCCATAAGACCCATGCATTTCTCGGGAATGCCCTAGCTTCATTGGTGCAACCAGAGGGGATTTGTGAGTGGGAAAGGGGAAGCACGAGATAAGGCAACGCATCTCTGCATGGAAACAATTTTATTCTGTTGCACGGGCAAGAACGAGCCAACTCAAAGCTGCATGAGCAAAAGCCGAAGATTCCTCTAAGCTCCCCGTACTACTCTACCTCCAACAGGATACAAAGTGATAATTTATCCAAACATTGAGACAGAGTTCCTCGGCTAGCGTAAACAGGAGTTTACCCATTGGCTGTGGCCCTCCTGAGAACAAACTCCCATTGACTGATAAGTGATCCCGAGGATAAGGCACTATTGTTGGGCTGTTTCTAAGAGCTGGCCTTCATAAACTAATCCTTTCATGGGTGCCATAGGCACCACATTCTAAAGCACTAAATTCACTTGAGAAATCCCACAATTAGGAAGGCAAATTGACTCACCGATTTCATCTGTAAAGGTTTTATTTCGCCAACCTATATTTAAGAGGGTGCAAATCTAGGCACGATAAGATTAGCAGCGCACAAATAGGTGAAGCGGAGGTGGGGCTACCCCAGTGTATTTTCAAATCAAATCTACGAAGATATTCCATGTGCTCAAGGGCAATTATAGTCATGCAACTGTAGGTGACTGAAACCCATGACTAATAAAAATTAAATTGGCCCAAAATTAATCATATGCAGCAGGAATGATTTGATTCAACCAGATTAGCTGCTAAAATGCCTCTAGAGGGTTGGATTAGCAGAAGATATACCCTTCTATATCAAGGCTCAGGGAGCAATATCTTACAAAGGCAAATTAACAATAGAATACATTAGCTAGTCCTCTCTTGTTCTCCACAATGAAGAAGAAAGCAGGGAAAAACATGACTGTATGTGTCGGGCAGTTCCTGCATTTTCAGTTCCTCCATCAAACTTACTGCAGCAGATGCAGCAGTGCATGGTTGATGGCAGACTGGGCAGTAAGCAAGAGATCACCCAGCGGTAAGTATAACACTCTCAGTTTTGCATTATTTGACAGTAAAAAATTGGATAGTCAGGACAGACTTTTGCTATTCAGTATAAGGATGGTTAATCCAACCCTAGATCAAGGAGATGGGCTAAAACTAGCTGATCTTTTCAGATTCCCCCCAACCTCCTCTTCCATTGCCTGAGCAAGTAGTGGCCTAACAGACCTGCTGGCCGGGCATACCTGATGATGTGGATACTAAACCACTAGGCAGCTCGCTGGGCCTGTCAGCATGCTCAAGCTGACTGAATTTTGTGAAGGAAACCTTCTTTCGTACATCAGACCTCACTTGCAGACTTGTGGTTCAGACAGACAGTCTGGTCTTGAGGGTGGCTACAGAACGTCCCTCAAAACACACCAGAAGGATGTGACCAGCACTGTCATGCTTTCCACTGCCAGCACCTGAGCCACACATACCTCCTGTGGTGAGCAATGATGTAGCTTTCCATAGTCCCTTATGTGCCCTTACTGCTTCTGAATGTCAGCAGCAAAGGAACAAGGGAATAATCGAGAAAGTGACATACAAAGATAAAATGCTGCAGACATAGTTCCTTTTCTGACATTTATTTTACATAAGGTTGTTCAGTTTGCATGAAACTCAAGCATATCCTTCATAGCATTTCATATTTATTTACAGGGTTAATTCAACTTGAGTAGTCCAACTTCACATTGTTATGATGTCCTTATTTCACAGTTATAGACCCTCGCTCAACTGGCTGCTGGAAACCTGCTCTAACAGCAGGACCCTAATGTCCGGGAGCTTCTGTGTTCTTCCCAAGTGATGCAAAGCAGATGCAACAGGCACCACGGTACCCTTCCAGTGTGTCCAGGAATACTGCAGGTGGGCTAAGGGTTGCATTTTGTGAACTGCCGCCCAATGAAATAGTCCCATTCATTCCATTTTCATTTGCAGCAAAGCAGGAGACACAATGGCAAAGAAAAACAGCCTAGATATCCTTACTACCCCCTTCCCACCTCTAAATCTAGGATTAGACATTCACAGGTTCTTGCTTTGGTTTTTCTTTCCATAAAGTTTTATTGGTTCAATAAACAGAATAAGTATAACCAAAACGTAAAGAAAAAAAAAGACTTCTCAGTTACCTCGGAAGTAGACAGGGCTAACACTTGAATATCTAAGCCTAAAGATCAGTCTACACATCTCCAATAGTACTTTAAAGGACTTCTCCATTCTCCCAGGCAAAGGTACACAGCTGGATTTCCATCAGAGTAAATGGCATTATCCCCTTGGCTAACTTCTAAACATGGAAAAAGCATAATCCTGATCTCCCATTATTTGCTCTGGATTTCTTGCATTTATTTGTAGGGACCACCACTGCCACCCTGTATCTTGTAAATAAATAATTGCACAGAATAATTCCCTCTGTCAGAAAACAGTATGGTTCTGATAATTTTTGGAGTGGTCTGTACCCATCAGTCATTCAACTGTTCCTGGAGCGAATCAGCTAAAGCAAAAAAAAAAGAAGGAAAAAAAAAACATTTTCTTTAAGGCTGCACTGCCAAGATGAAAATTTTTGCTCTAAATAGGCAAAATATGCATTTAGCTTTCTCAACAGCTGAACCTAGTACTGCGTAGGAATTTCTCCAGCATCTGATGTAGACTAGAACTACAACACCATCCCAACTTTCAAATTTGCTCAAGTCTTTTAGTCCACTCACCCATACAGGAATGACATCAGTCCCATAACCCTTTCACTTTTCCTTCTAGGGCATGTGAAAAGAATCCCCGCAGTTCTCAAATGCTAGTTAGGAACTCTAACTCTAATGAAACTGTTTTGTAATGTAGCTGGCTAGGTTGCACAGCGGCTGGTCACTGTGCTGGAGGCTGATTTTAAATTTGATCCTAAAACGGATTGACTGAATTCACTCAGAATATGGACAGGGCCTCATTTATCTAAACTCTGATTTATAGTAAATAGAAAGAATTCAGATTTCATTTATATAACTCCCTGAAGATGCATATTATACATAAATTTACTCACCTGTTTCTGTTCCTTTTTATAAACCTAGGCAAAGACAATCTCTCCAAGAATATCTACTGGAAAGCCTAGGGAAGAAAATAGAAGAAGAGATATGTGAGGATGACTTTTTAATGTTGGGGAGGCAGTAAACACTTTATGAATAGTATTATTAAGGAGATTTCATGACATTAAGAAAGCTTCATTATTATAGCTTTCCTTGAAGTCACCATTGAGTTGAATATAGCTTCAAAACCTTCAGTGTGTTTGGTACTTACGCTTGAATCATCTTTTAAATTTTTCATAAGTCACAATCAAAAGAGAGTAAAAAAGATGAAGTCCTTATAAAAATTATGTCAATTAAAATAATCTTTTTTTAATCATCTTCCTGTACAGATCAAAATATGTCCAGTGTGAGCATGAGCTCTGTCTTCTCCCCTTACAGGAATTTTTAGACAAGATTTTAAGCCTTCAGTCACCACATTTGAAATACATTTACAGTGTTGATGGTAGCCAACACTATTTACAGGGAATTGCAGGAAAATTTAAGTTAGAAGAGAGCTCTGGGTATGACCTAGTCCAACCCCTCACTCAGAGCAAGGCTCCTTTCGAGGGTTGGTTAGGTGGCTCAGGACCTTGTCCAGTCAAGCTCTGGGTGTCTCCAAGGAGTGAGACTTCACAGCCTCTCTGGGCTCCTGTTCCAGTGCCAAACCACTCTCAGTGAAGGATTCTTCCCCTAAGCCTCACCATGTGGTGCCTTAGATGCCTTAGCATTTTGCCTTATAAAGGGACTTCTGCCTGCAATGTTGTAGACTGCCTTTTCATGCCCAGTTTTGCACCCTTTCACCCAAGCTGCCAGGGCAGTGTTTTCCAGAGCCCCTGCCATAGTATCTTTTCTTTGTTGCTTTCATGCTGTTTCTTCATGCTGTTCCTCTCATGCACCTGCAAACAACGATAGTGGTGTTGTGGGGGGTTCTAATGGGAAGTGACTTCTGCTGGTGTGACAATCACCCCTTCTTTCTTCTCTTCTCCCCATTTTCCTTCAGCTGTAGCTTTTGGGTTACATTAGGGGACCAACAATGCACAAAGCTCAACCATCAAGCAGTGCACAGCACCTGCCCCTCATCAAAGCGTGCTCCAACCAGTGCTAATGTTCCTCAAGGGGAACGAACAACAAGGAGTTTGAGCAAGGGCTGGTGGAGACTATAGAGTTACTGTGGGAAAATTACTATGAGGGAGCCCTGCTGTGTAGGAAAGAACATGCAAGGAGGATGCTCCTCTGGGGACCCTCATCACTTCCTTTCCTAGCTGGCCCATGAACAGTTTCCTCTGTACCTTCTGTCTGTCTGTCTGTCCTTCCTTCTTTACCCTTGTATTTTCCCCCAAGAGTAGCTTTCATCATCAGAATCAATGTACACCATCAGCTATGGATGGATCTTGCTAATACGTCTTCTTACATGCGAACCTGTCTCAACACACTTTGTGTGGAGAATTTTTGAGTAAGAATTTCCCTTTCTGCAACAAGGACACAGTGCTGGCATGTTTAACTGACCACTGGGACTGCAAGGTCCCTTTCCGGAGAACTGCTTCTTCCCCAGTCAACCCCAGCTGGTGCCCATGCACAGGGTTATTCCCTCCCAGGCACAGAATTTACCTTTCCTTTTGCTGAACTCCATGAGGTTCCTCTCTTCCCATTCATCCTGCTTGCTGAGGTCCCTCCCCAGCAGCCCTGCCCTCCAGCATGCCAGCTGCATCCCCCAAAATGGTGCCATCCACAACCTTGCAGACTGCTTGTTCATGCCATCTCATCATCCAGGCTGTTGATGAAGAAGACGAGCAGGACTAGCCCCAGTGACACCCCCCCAGGAACACTAGACTGCTGCGAATTAGACTTCCAGTCATTAACCACTACCACGCATCCAGTCCTTATCTCCTTGGTGAAGCTACGTGGGTGGTCTGCAAGAATATGTCAAAAGCTTTCCTAAATTTGAGGCAAACATCCACTGCTCTCCACTTAGCCACAGAGTCCAGCATTTCAGCACAGAAAGCATTTGGGCTAATCAAGCATGATTTGTCTTTGGTAAATCCCTGCTGGCTGTTCCCAGTCTTCAGAGCTCTCTCAGGGTTTCCCTGTTGCTCCAGCACGGTGTCCTTAGCCCAACCACACTTCCACAAAGACAGCTGAGATTCCTCATTTTCTATAGCTAATATTATAGCCTAAGCTAGCTTAATGGTACTGTGAACACATATAAAGATCTTAAAAATTATTGACTTAAAGTTTCTTGAATTTTCTACTAAGAATTTTTCAAAAGATGTAAAGCACAGCACTTCCAAAGGGGACATCCTCATTTCCGTGTTTTAAAACAGGAATTCCTGCAAAGCAGGTATGTTCTTTTAGTGGCTAAGATAATAAAATAAATGAAATTTTAAGGGCCATATCCTCACTTGTTTACATCAACCAGTTCCCTTTAGCTTCAGTGTAACTGTACTAGTTTATGCCAAAGGAGGATCTGGGCTCCAGTTTCTATTTCCAGCTCCATTTTGCTCATGTGAATGCAGCAGCTTATTTGGAACATATGGAAGAGGTGGGGGAGGGAGTTCCTGCTCTCACAACTCATGCAGTTAGATTGATTTTTACTAAAACTTGAAAAAACCACAGCACATATCATGTGTGACAGGCACTGTCCTGCATTTCTGAAACAAATTATATTGTGTAAGAAAATTTGAGTGTTAAAATTTAGTAGCATGGCAGTTACGCTACGCAACAATTCACCTGCCTGGCAATACAGTTAGTTCCATTTTCATAGTAATGGGATATTGTATCCCAAGATGTGCTGAGAGAAAACACGCTAATGGGATTTTATGTAAGCACCTGGAGGACCAATTTATACAATGGAATTGGACCAGAATTATTTGATTAAATGCAAACCATTAATGTTGTAAACAATACAAATAGAGAGTAAACCAAAACTGAATGTGAAATAATGAGAGAAAAAATGGGCTTTACACTGTTCGAAATACACAGGTCAGATCGTGCAGCTTCCACAGTATCTGCTAAGGCAATTTTACAGTAGAAATGGGGGGTTTTTTTGTTGTACCAAAAACAACTTCCATCAATTGACTGGGAGAGATGCATTGCATTACTGAGCATGGTCTCTAGGTCCATGAAAGTATTCCTAACTCTTTTTTACCTCCCTAATTTTCCACTGAAATCAACTAGAAGTACGAATACTGCAAAACTTTTTGTATCTGAACTATGGCAATTGAATCCCTTCCACAACAGGTCTTGAGTTGGCACCTTTTTCTCCAGAAATGAAAAGACAGAGTATATCGTAAGTGAAAAGGAGAGGACAGCTTATATTTCACAATCTTTGCTTGGATGTGGCCCATTCCCATGGTCCCACAGAGAAACTAGGATGTTTAGACAAGCAAGATGGCAGGAGTTAGAAGAGAAGTGAGAGTTTACAATGTAAAGGCAAAAATATTGCAAATTAGGAACAAACACAGTGAGAACGGGAGTTAAGTGTTTATAAATGCCCATTTCCTATCGCAAAGCTGTAATTCAGATACAAAGCTGCTTGCTTGTGTCTTTAATGGGATTTTCACTGGATCTCCATGGGCAGGAAGGCAGGGAAGAGAAGCGCCAAAGTGACACTATGCCCTGAAGTTTCACTACAGCTCTGTGCTGGGTTGTCTCAAGTGGAAGACTTGCATTGTAAAAGTGCAAAACACGGTTCCCCGCAGGTACTGCTCACAGTTGTAAGAACTGCAGAAATGTGACCACCTTAGGAAAGATTCCTTTCTTTTTTTTCTTTTTTTTTTTTTTAACCTCTCAGAATCTAGATTTAGGTGCCTGACTTTTAGACACTAAATGAGTTTTAAGATGTCAGGTTTCATGCCCAGCTTGAATGCTTTTTTTGCGATAATATATTTAGCTGGGTCAAACATCTCCCTGAAGTAATCGGGTCTATTGTGCTTACAGTCTGCTTAACTCTTATTTTCTGATTATTTCTTCTTTGGTTTACCTTTGTTTTTCTACCCTGTGGCAAATAAACAATCCTTTTATTGAGATAGTTGGAATTGAATGTGAAGACTCCTATGTATTACTCACTGAGGGTGCCTTAGAGCAAAGGGAACTACCTTACTTTTTCTCTTCTCTCACCAACCACTCTTGTAATAGTGCAGAGTATTGTTATTATCATGCCATGACTCAGAGAAACAGCCAAAGAGACATTTTAGCAGACAGGGTAAACAACTTCTGAGGAACTTGGGCCCTATTTCAGTCTTTTACGCATCCTTTTCAACCCCTTGCTGGGCTTTTACCAGATGCTCTTTTCAAATCTCATGAGTTATGGGGCTTCCCTACATAAGAGGCAGCTCAAAATTCACTGCTATCTTCTTCCTCCAGGGAACCCTGGAACAAATAAGATTCAAAGACAACATTCAGCCAGACACAAATTAGTTTGGGGTCGGTTTGAGATTTGGCTCGAGGGCTGAACCGATTCTTCCTGCATCCCCTGCTAAGCCAGGTTGTTCATCTCTCATTTTAAACTCCAGGTACTTTACAGTAGTGTGGTATGCACTGCTTCCTGTCAAGCTGATATGAAAAGACTTTCATATCTGAAAAACATTCAGATACAAAATCACCAGGAAATTTGGAAGATGGAAAAATTCCAGCTTTACAAATATTCTCCCAGAAGGATCTGCTGCTAAATTGAGATCTATTTGTTTATCGCTTTTTTAACTCTCTGTGGGAGACACAGCACTGGGACAAAGAGCCATACAGATAATGAGCTGGGAAGAAGAAATACTGTAAGAAATATCTCCAGCTTCAGGGGATGTAATCTCTCTTACCATATTTTTATTTTTTATAAAACATACTTGTCATACCAAAAGCTGTCACTTCAAGAGCACTGGATTTCCAGCCCTTAGGAGACTACATTTAGTAATATTAATAATAATAATAACAACAACAACAAAAATAATTCTTCCATGAGCAGCAGAACTCATGAAGTCTGATTTCCTCTGATTCTCTGTTCCTTTCCCTTCATGTCCATCTCACTACAGGTGCCCCTGGGCAGTATCTGTCTTTTATGATACCTCTGACTTGCAAAAGATGATACATGCTACAGTCACTTTGGAACTAAGGTCAATCAAATAAGCTTTCTACATTCCTAAATAAATAAACACACAACATGCGTAATACATAGAAAAAAGTTCCAAAGGAAAGGAAAGGAAAGAAAAGCCTGGAGCCATCAACCCCATATTGGGGTAAATCCTGTCATTCACCACAGGACCTATCATACCAGTAGAAAGAACAACCTGCATAGGAAAAAAAATGAGTGACTAATAAAGGCAGTTTTATAAAGTCTAGATCTGCTTTGATCGAGCACTGTTGTGTTTAAAACATTGTCAGCTGGTTTAGACCTATACTGCAGCTCCATTGCTGGTGAAACTAAAGGAATGCCAGAGCAATGGAAGTAATGTACAGGAAAAGTGCCAATTTAAGTACCTCAGTCCCATCAGGACCAACTCCGTAATGTCTTTAATTTAGTAGGAACCATCGGTGTTTAGCTAGGCCAATGAAAAAGCTACCTGTATAAATTGTATTGAGCTGATGACACAAATTTCCACCTGTCCTAGTAGTAAATCCCACTGTGGATATGCAATATTTTCATGAATCAGAATTTTGCCATGGTTTAACGGTGGGAGACAGGGTTCACCCACGGTTAAAAGTCACTGAGATCCAACACAAATTAAGAAAGTCAATGTGGAAAGTTAACCATGCCTGACTTGGGTGTCTAAATTATTTCAAAACTTAGACATAGGGCTCTCTGTCCTCCTCAAAAACACACATCAAACAGATTTCATAAACTTGTGATAGCGCTGGGAAAATCCCTATTCCCTATTCAAATTCCTTTTGGAAGCATTTTAATTTCTGTTTAGCTTCCAGTATCAGAATCTTGTGAAAGCACCCTGTAATGTGCATATCTGTAATTCTCTTTTGACGTTAATGTTTGTATTAAAACCCTCAAGTTCTTTCCAAATTCAACACTAGTAATCCTAAAATACATCTGAAGTTACAGAGGAGAGCCGCTAGCTCAAAGCTCAGAAATATAGTGGTATTTTAAGTGGTATTATCATTGCTTCGGGGAATTAAAACACCCCTTTTTTCAGAATCAACAGCTTCTTATCTAACTGAGACTCCAGTGGGTAGAGTGTGGTCATCTTTTGCCATCCTTTGAATGCTTAATGTTACGTGGGGATGGGTATTTGAATGATCACTCAAGTCACTTTCATAAATACCGATTTCATGCTTCTCCTCCATGTGACAGCATGCATAATACTGAAACAGAGAACTTCAGGAATCAGGGCCTATGAGAAGAAAATAAGATCTTACAGAACTAATCTTGTTTTTTTTCATAAGAAATTGCATCAATGTCCAGTTGTGAAAGACTTTTCCCAGACCTTTCTAGATCTATTCCTTAGGCTGCAGCTTTTTGCCGTGACAATAGAAAACACTTTCCCAGTATGTCTAAGTGAGAAACTCTTCTCTGTGTCATTATGAAAAACCTGTAGCAAATCCCATTGATGTTAAACTTGGAAAGGGTTAGCAGAAAAGCAGCACTGCTAGTGTATTTTTTCCCTTTTGTCAGACGATTAAACAGAAATAACCAAAATGGCAGAGGGGCCAAGATCAGATTGCTGATTGTGGCAGTTTCCTCTGAAGAGTCCCATATAAAAATAATGTCTCTTCTTCATGAACCTACTGTCCCATAATCATGGCACTCCTTGCAATTGGGAAGATCTCTGTGTTCAGGCAACGTGCCAGCTGAAGTTGGCTAAGGAAAGTGCAACTCTTCCTAAGTAACCATTAACACATTCCAGAGCGTGCATTTGTCAGCCAACATATACATATAATGTGTAGCTGAAGAGCTTTCAGGAACATTTTTGAGTGCTTATGAATAAAACTACACAGCTGACTTGCCAGTGTAAATCCAGATGTGGGTCAGCTGCACTGTATACAGTGGGGCTCAAGCAAGAATCACCTGTGTGATGCAATACAGATGAAAGGAGACCCACTGAAATCTCTGCTTTGTATGAAATCATCACGTGTACATGAGTTCACACACATATAACTGTGCTGATACAGTTAGATCCCATCAGCATTTTTGAACCACATGTGCACTGGTTTTGACTTTTCATCTGACTTTGGTGGATACTGCTTTCTCTGGGATATTCAGATATTTGGTCCTTGGGACATCATGTGAATCCTAATAAGATCAGTATCCCATCCTTGGCTCATTTCCCAATTTACTAACTCCCTAACCAACCTAAAAAATTGGTAACTTTGTGATAATTATGTGCCTACACTAGATTGTTTCCTTCAAATCACCCACCTCTGCACAGAGTGCGACTGGCAGCAGCAGCAGACCTCGCTCTAACGGAGACCGGCTTTTATTAGAGGAGGGCAGACTTCTTATTTACTTCATGCACAGCAGTGCTGTCTGTCCTAAGGCTCCCACTTTTGCTACTACCAAGAAAAGCTTTGGATTGACATTGAGGGTAATGACTGACAGAACATGCCAAGTTAATACCAATAACTTAGCAGCAGGATGTAAGCAGGCTGGCAGGCTCTAACATAAAAGGTACATAGCTGCTGCTATGAACGGTAATACTCCCTCCTACACAAGGGAGCTCTGACCATCATTCTTATACCACATCTTTCTTGGTTCCTAACTGTACTGACACTATACAATATTATTCCTTGGCCCAAAGAAACAATATTTCAGATCCCCTGAATGTCCAGAAGGAACCAGCCAAGAGGTGAATATTCTGGTATTCTCTTTCACTGCTTCCACAACTTCACAAGAGAAGCCATAACTGTCGTTTTCCAGTCCCAGTTGCCTTCATCTTTCTATTCCATGCCCTTTCTCTCTGTTGTTTTAGCAAGACTGCAGAGTCTTTGGTGGCAGAACATCTCTTCCTATGTGCTTGTGCAATAAAGAGAAACGGGCTCCTATCCCAGCTGAAAACTCCAGATGCTGTTTTAGACCATGAAACGCTTTTGGATCTTGGCCTGAAACTGATAGCAGTGTATACAAGGCTGTAATAGCCTAACTCTGCCTTGTTCTTTTTCACACGTAGCAGTTTCCTTGACACTAGATCTGATAATCACCAAATGAACGGCCTCTTCCACTCTCAGCCCCCAGCAACCACTATATTAATTGCAGTTAGACTGGAATCAGTCACAAAAATCCCACAAAAATCAACAACAGCAAGATATACCTTCAGCACACAGAGCAGCCACCACATACGTGGCATTGGAGGTGTTACGTAAATCACCCCAGTATATTTCACCTGTGCTTCGGGTAAAGTCCACTCAACTTATGTAAAAACATGAAATGTGTAAAACATGTATAATGTTATAAAGCACGTAGAACACGTATAACATGTATAAAACCTGTATAATGTATAACATTATACTTTAAATGTATAAAACATATAACACATGGCAGGAGGGTTGGAACTAGATGATCTTTAAGGTCCCTTCCAACTCTAACCATTCTATGATTCTGTGATTCTATGTTCATTTGAATGAGGTTACAGTCATGGTGAAATCACAATCTGTTTGTGAGAGGTTGATTTTAAAACATAGCCACATGGAGCTTCTTCTTTCACCAGTTGGTAAATAACTCAGACCCCATTAACTTCTGCTGACTTGTATCTAAAAGGAAAGTTACACACGAGAAGTGAAGAATACTGTCTTCTGGCAGATCTGGATTCACAGGAATATTTTAATTTTCCAGCAAGCATAAGAAACTGGTTAGCAGGTTGCACATTTATGCTTCCGTATTCCATATTTGCAGGAGCAGTACAGACCCAGATACAGCACTATTACATGGTTTATTCTGACAATAGAATATGTAATGAATGAAAGAACTTGTTACCAAGGAGATAATTGGACTTGAACAGTGAGAATATCTCAATGTGCCAATTTTCAGCATCAGTTTTTCTTTTGCTGTGGCTGTGAATAGTAGCTGGCCACATTTTTATACTAGCAAACTAAGGTCTTTATCTTACTTTTGTGTGGCAGATTCCATAGTCTAATATATTACTCTAACAGGGGTTTTATGCAAGGCTTGACCTGCTATATACTAATGATTATCTTTTTTTATATAAAAGATGATTAAAAAAGAGATTATCAGTAATAAAGGACAGTTTACCAACAAGTCAAAACAGAGTAAGGACAATCTAATATTAGACTAGATTAGACACAAAAATTTCAAAGAGTGTGTAGAAAAACTTCTGGATGAGGCAGGAGTGATACCTATTCATGCCATGTAGTGAAAGGACTCCTCATACCTGTCTGGCCAAACTTCATCACCATGTTAACCTCCAGTCTTATTACTTTATACTCTGTCACCCTCTACTTACTAATATATTTTTCTAGGCCTTTCTGATAACCACTTTTAGCATATTATCTGTAGATGAAATCTCTTTGCCTTTTTTTTTCTTCTCCTTTTTTCAAAAACAGCTTCAAAACAACAAACTTCTGAGACATGCATATCACATAGAGTATAACAAATTGATTAAATTGCCTTCGTTTCAGTCTATATCAAAGCACAAAGACTAAGTATATGTGACAATTACTTTTAATCTTTAGTTGATGTTTGATATTTGGCTGTTCACCACGTGGAGGGATGTCCCTATTTGCCTTATTGTTTCCTGTCCTACTTGTTGAAGGTGAAGCAATCAAAACCCCTGTTTTTTTCATTACCAGTTGCAGCCTGTATCCTACACTTTAGTGCTCCTAAGCTTATATATCAATGAATTCCCCACATACGCGCACAGGTTGGGAAGAACTGAAGAGAACAGCCTAAAGGTTTGTCTTTAGTTACTGCCTTAAAAATGTTCTTGCACCTTGCTAATGTTTCTATCAGTGTATTTTTAAATGGTAGTTACAATTAAGGCTACGCATGATCATCTTCTTCCAAAACTAGGAGTGCCAGCTGATGACATTTCCCACCTCAAGGGCTCCCACTGTTCCCTTGAAGACTGACAAACCTTCAGATTCAGTGGATAAATTCTCATGCGAGTCCTCCTTAATCAGTTCCAGTCTGAATACACCATGCTGGTACATGCTGGTAAAATGAGCAAGATAGCCCAGCTCTTTCTGGCTGCAGAGGGTAAGCAGTGCTCCCAGGAGCAGCTTGGTTGGTGGCCCTGGGAGCAGCAGCCCCCAGAGCAACTTGGTACTTAGAAGTAGCCATCAGCGGGAGGAGCAGGGGATGGGAGGCTCGGCCAGTGCACCTTCTGTCCACAGCCTGCACTGTGCTGCTTCTCCCCATGCTGGGGTCATTCATTCAGGTTTCTTTCCAGCCTCTAAGGTATTGTTCTAAGTTTCAGAAGTCCAATGCTTTTTCTTCTCTTGTTCTGAAGGTTCACTGGCAGTCATCCAGATGCAGACCTGAAGGACAATGTCTCTTTTTTTAGAGAAGAAATATCTGTACCTTCTGCAAAGCCTTCCCTAGCACTACCATGCTAGGAAAATACATGGAATGCCCACGCTTCCTCAATACTTGTTTCTCATCCAGTTTCTCTTCCCTCCCATAGTTTCCTCCAATAAACCGGTAATATCACAGGATTGTTTTCTCACTGTAGGTACAGGGTTTACTACAGGAGACTGGGAGATTTACTTTGCAAGACATAGGAAAGCAGTAAATAGCTGTGGAGTCCTGCGCAGGGACTGGTCTGTCCTCTCCCGAAAGGAGATATCAAGAATAAGTAGGGAGCACCATTTTGTTCACTCACCACAAAACCTGTATCCACATGCACTAATGGAAGAGCAGCATATAACATATAAGTTTTACCCTACGAAGAGATGTGCTAGCATATATACTTAGGCTTACTGGAGGCAGAATACCTTAGCGCTCTGCTTCATGTTTGAGAATATGTCCTGCATGACAAGCTATGGATACGGAGCTGCTTAACCATTTGCTTTAGTTTGGCTTTAATTTCTATGCCACGTCCGTTCATGGTGGGACGTGTTTGGGGTGGTCTGAATGCAATAGAGGAACCAGAGGTAAGCAAGGACGTCTAAGTTTTTCCTGAGCCTCCTCAGCTCTGTGCAACTGCACTACTAACGCTCAGGAGTGATGCCCACACCTCCCGAGACCTTGACAGCTTCTGCTTGTTTTACTTTCAAGCTTGTTAAGACAGATGGGAATAAGTTCCTTGCCAAGATAAAACCTGTTAACTGGGGTCATTCTATCACCGCTTTATTGTCTTGAGTACCCACTAATCTTCAAGCAGCTTCACAAATACGTCCCTCTCTATAGCTATTGAAACTTAACTAGCCAGTGAGTTTTCAAGTGATAAAGATGGGAGAGACAAAAAAAGATGATATGACTTCATTTTTTTTCCTCTCCAGTTTCATAACAGTGCAACTGAGACAAGAATTTAAGTCAGTGGAGTCACTTTCTTTCTAGATTTTTCTAACGCAGGAATTTTTCTTCCTCTTCATCAGTTAAATGGCTAGGAAAAATAGGTTGTTGATGTACTTAGGCGAGTGCTGCACACAAAGTATATTCTGATATCATCTCTCAGTTTCACCAAAGAACATTTGTCATCACTTCTGATGAAATGGAATTAAATTGTGGTCTGCATCTAAGGCATCAGCTGAGAAATAAAAATGTGGAAATTCATGCAGAAAATACTAGTATCAACATTAGCATGCTGAAGAATGCAATGATGCAGAGACTTTGTACAGACAGAAATACAATATAGTCTCTGCAGAAACCTCTTATTGTCCCCATGCAAATTAAAGGGAGACTGGAGGAGTGGGTGGTATGGAAGTAACAGTAAAATAAGGGTAGGGTAATAATTTTAATTCCAAAATGAAATTTGGGAAAACTTGGTTTCTAGTAAATTTAAATGTTCTATTTGATGAATTAGATTATTCTGATTCTAGCTGCTTTTCGGTTTTGTTATCAGTAGGGAAAAAACAAAACTCAAAATGCAAATGTTGTGTTCAGTTCCTCCCTGATTTCCAGTTCTTAGTGAAACCGTACTATGAAAATTTTGCCCAATCAACAAGTCTCTCTTCTCCCCTCCATCTCTGGCCTCCTTTTTCCCCAAATCAGTAATTATGCCGTCAGTTGCCTCCCATTCCTCTCCTCGGTATTTTCTCAAGGCTTGTCCACACTACAGAAATTTATGATACAAAGAGCTGCGCCGGGCTTCTAAGGATGCTTGTAAAACACTTCACATCCGTACGCCAAAGTGCTCCAAGTGGTTTGTATTTCTGCCAAAAGACACTTGGATTTTTCTTGTGTTCAGCGAGGGCTAAACTTGGCTCGTGGCCAGGCGGGACAGCACCGAAGGCGATGGGATGTGCTCCAGGCCTACAGAGGCACCCTGCCCCGTCCCACCATCCCGCCACCGGAGCCGCGCTGGGAACCAGGAGATGGCTGCCCAAAGAGCTCCGCAGCTGGAAAGCTTTAGGGATGCGAGCAGAAACGCTCTTGCTGGGCACAGCGGTCGGCAGGATACCGCTGGGTATAACGAATAGTTTGCATTTCAAGCAAGGAACACGGGATGAGCTTCACGAGGAGCCTTCTAATCATCAAGGTATTAGTGAGGAAGCGAGAAAGTGACACAGAAGGGGATGGCTGCTGCCCTGCCCGTCCTCCTCAGCCTTGCACGCAGAGCTCTCCCTACCCTCCTTTCAGCCAGGATCCAGGCAAGCGACATGAGGAAAAGGGGGAGGAGGGGGGGAACACACTTTCAAAATAGCAGCAAAGAGCTCCTCTGCAAAGTGTGGCTGGAGGTATAAAAGATAGAGCTGGCAGCTTACGCTGCTTTGCTGAAATAATGAGGCTAGAGTTGTAGAAGCAGGCTACCTAAAATGGGCATTATTAGTTTTCTTTATTGGGGACTGGGTGGGAGAGCGAGGACGAGCAGCACTTCCCCGTGCTTTGTTCCTGTCACTTGACAGCTTTTTTGTCCTTGAGATGTTCTCTCAAGGGGCGAGGAGTACAGGCGGGCTCCCAGTCCCTGCAGGGTGGGGAGAGAGGGTGAAGCTCAGCGTATCAAGGGAAATGTGTCCGCAGCAAATTTGATTGTTTAAAAATAATCTAGAATAATTTTGTCAGGGAAGGAAGATTCAATTGTAGAGAAGGATTTAAACTTAAATTGGAAGGGATTTAAAGCGTCATTACTAAATTCCCCACATAACACATTAGGCACAGCACAGGGAATCCTGATTTAACCTAATGACGAGCAGACCGACCAGATTTTCAAAGTGAAATAATGGGATTCCCGGTGGGGAAGGAGCTGGGTTCGGTCACAGAGATTTGGGGTGAAAAGCGGCACAAGAAAAGGAAAAGACAGCCGGTTTCCCTCCTCCCCTGGTGTATTGCTCTACCTTTCCTCCACTCCATTTGTGAGAGGCACAAATTCCTCACTGGGTAAGCCCCACGACAGCAAGTAACAAACAGTAACGTTGATGAGGGCACTCAGCAATGCTGATGTGGTCAGCTGGATAAGAGGCAGAGCCGAGCAGAGATCCAGTTTGTCCATCACGAGAACTGGTGGCTGCATGATGTGGGGACGAGATGCACTGATCGGTGCCCTCACAGACACATCCACGTGCCCACAATGCACTCATATACAGTCAGACCCATGTCCTCCCTCTGCTCTACAGGTCATTCCCCTATAAGAGCTTTGTTTCACTGGCTAACAGATTCATCATATTCTTTCCATGATAACTATCAGAAAGTCTCAATCTCGTGTGCGCTGACATCTTGTGTCAATCTCAACCACCCTGAGATTTTTCACAAAGCAAAACTGTTAGGTTTTGGCCAACCCTGCTCAGCATCCCTGCCTGAGGGCACAGGACATCCTCACCTCACCAGCAGCCGGGACATAGTGAGAGGCTCTCCACCTTTTTGTTCTTTCCTGCATCATTTGAAGTAAGGCCTGCTGACCTAGCAGGATGCCTGTTAGATGAAAGAATCATCCCTCAAGGAAAACTTTCTTTTTCCTCTTCCCTGTGTTCTCTTTCTCAGATGAGCCTCTCTTCCTAGGCTCTCAATGACCGTGAGCACTCTCATTTTCTCCGAAATTATTGCCCCTTGTTCTCCTGCACAGGAAAGACCTGCTAAAGTCCAGGACTGGTGGTGAACACCTCCATATCATTTACATACCTTATACTATCCACCACTTGAGTTAGTTGCATAGGATTTTTATAAGCTTTTATAAGCTTTTTCTGAACAGGAACACAATTTTTATGTGTTTTTTGTCCTCCCAAATTCCTCTATTGCAAATAAACAATGAAAAACCTAAACCCTCTACACTGAACTGGGGCAATTTAATAGCTAAAAAGAATAAGGCCAGGCTTGAAATAAGGCTTTCAGTTTCTACAACAGATGTAAAACACATGTGGCTCTGATGGGACAAGCTGGAAATATGATGTGATGGTGAGCTCACAAGTACGTGGCACCTCTGAGACTCATTTGGTGTACAGTAACATACTAATACCATCCTAGAAAAGGACTAGTGGGGTATTTTAAAATGTACATAGGCACTACATTTTGCTGCCTTGCCACCTGTCTGTCAAATCCAAATCTTGCTACTCTGTTCTCCCCGTACACAATACCTGGTCGTGTCTGTCTGTTCAGGCAAATGTAACGGTCGTAACAATAACAACAATAGTCTCAAGTAGGTTTCTCATTTCCAGGCTTAATGGCTGCACACAATCTTGTCTAATCTCACTAAAGTCCATGTTGCTTCTATTTGCTTAGGAGGATGTTACTGCTGAAATCATACTTGCTGACCAGTCATGTAAACACCCCCATTTGAATGTATTTACCTCCCGTTTCTTTGCTACACTGATCCCCAGGTATGCTTCCCGCTGTTTTATCTGACTTCAGTATTTGGCCATCACCTGCTCCCAGTTCATAATATCAGCTTCAGTACCCCTGACCTCCTATTATTTTCACTGTGGTTGCTATAATGCTCCAGACACGTGCCAAGTCCATGCAGGACTCTCCTGGAGACAACCTTGTTCATTTAAGTTCTCCTGGTGGTTCTTTTCTGTTGAGACATGGACTTAGGCAATGAAGATATCTACACATGATGAATACACCATAAGCAAGAGAGTGCCACAACCTCACCATGCCACGCACCACTTTTATGGACTTTCTCCCCTTTCTCCTCTTTTGTTACTACTCAGGAACCACACTGTGCTCAGTAATTTTTTTAAGGCTTCTGAGGAATCTTCTCTCCTATGTGAACTGAGTGGCATGCAGCACATCACCAACAGGCACACAGCATAATAAATGATAATTAGCAACAAAGCTTCTCTGGACTGAAATACTACCGTTCTGGAAAAATGCTGTTTGTTCAACAAGATGAAATGAAAAGCAAGAAGAAAGGGAAGACCAATGTTTTTGCCTGCACCAACTGCTCCCTGCCAGCAGGTAAGGCTCACCCAGGTAAGCTGCTGCTTTCTTCCATGCTTTCAAAGTTGAAATGTCTTCATGTAAACTCCAACAAAGGCCCAGTCTGTATTATTTCTCATTCAACGAGCACTGTCACAGAATGGTGCCTGATGGATACAGAAGTGGCGAGCTGGAAGAAGTCTGCATTTTAAGCTGCATTTTGAACATCAGATGTCATTATAAAAGTTAAAGATGATCAGTTAGACTACTCACATTCAATGTCCAGAAAACCTTGCTCAAAAGGTAAAAAGGACTTGAAATTAGACATGTCTTCCAGGGGCAGTGAATGCCATGCAGTAAACATTTCTTCACATTTATCTGGAAATACCAGTGAAAGAGAAGGAAACATGATCAAGACATAAGACATTTCAATATTCACTGTATCAAGGAATCTAGTTATGTAAATCTGACCCAGGGATGACAAAGCATGAGCTCAGAAATCAGACCAACCTTTCTTTGATGCAATGTAAAATATTCAACTGTGACAACATTGCTACACTTCTTCAAATGCAAAAGTTTAGATTCAAAATTCAGACAAAAGTTGATTCTTTTCTCATTGTGAACAACAGGGATGTTAGAGAGGATACAATCTTCTGTTCCCTTTCAAGAAATCTCCAAAGTCATATCAAGAACAAAACTGAACCAATTATAGAAGTTTAGGAGCTTGATTTAAACTTCCTCAAAACAAATTATTTTTACAGAAATAAATACTTATGAAAGAGCAAAGGGAGAAGAGGGCGGAGTGCTGATTATATATCTACACATAAACAGCTGTTTATACCTTTAATAGCTAATCTACTGTGTTGTCCTTTTACATCACTACTAGCCCCTAGGTAACTTCCAACAAGCATACTCAGACAGAAAGCACCATTCTACACGGCCCAGAACTTGGCTTTGGTGCTAGGATGCCATATGTTCTTACACCAAAATTGTCTCAGAGATTAATGTCGTTTGCAAAATGCAGCACAGAATTCTTCCTGATAGACCGTCAGACTAACACCAGCTTATCCCAGCTAACTTCAAACTCGGCTGCTCCTTTTTACAAGGAAACAATATGCTCCTCAGAAAACATTATGCTGTTAGAATATTGTTTCCCTGAAGACGCTCTGAGGGTCACCATGAAGGATGCTGTATTGGTACGGCTGTTTTTGTAAATGTGTTTGAATCTCTGAGTGTCTCAGGGAAATTCAATATTTGATTAAAAAAGAGATATTCAGTTATCTGCAACGTGGACCCACTGCCTCAGTAAAACAAAATGCCAAAACAATGTTGTCTCAATTACTGGAGGACTGCACAAATGCCTGCCAAGGACACAACAAAAAGCAACAGTCCTCAGAGAAGCTGGAGGCATAGTTCTCATTTTAGGATCTTTTTTTTTTACATTTCTCCCACATTTACTACTGACATTAGAAAAAAAGAGTTATTTCTTATAAAATGAAACATTTGGTTCAACTTAAAACAATGCGTTTCACCTTGGTTTGGATGTTCTTACTTATTAACATATTTTACATTGCTATTTTTAATTAAATTATATAATGAAATATTTGATAAATAGATTTACCAAATAAACATATTTACCAAACATTAAAATATTGCAACCTTCATTAACTAAAATTGTATGTCAAATTCAGCACAACTTTCTGCAAAGGTTCAGCTGTACTCAAAAATGCATTTTTCAGCAAACACCATTTGACGACATTCTCAACTCAACGTGTCTCCATTGTCGCTTCCTTATCTGTCGTCACTGAGAACACCAATTCACACATAATCAGATACTATGAAACCAGAGATGCCCAAAATACCAAGAGATTTGGTCAGTCTCTCTTGCTCTTCAGCTGGCAATAGAGGGAATCCAGCCAGAGCGCAGTTGGGATAACAATAGATTTTCAGCAAAGTAGGTTGCTGTGCCAATGCCCTGGAGATCTTCCTGACCACTGATGTTGTTCGTGCTGCCAAGGTGCCAGCGAGAGGTCTGGGGTGAAGGTCCCCCCCAGAAGAACACAGCCTGCCCCCTCATCCATCTCAGGAAAGAGCCTCCCTCTCCATGGGTCCCTTTCATCCCATCTCCATCCATTCCAGTGACAGGAGAGGACACTGGCCTGGCCCCACTTTTCCAGCCTTCTGGTAGTGTAACTCTGTTTTTGCTATGCAGCTGAGAAGCTCTGAGTTGGCGCTGCGCCAGGCACGCTGTATTGCTATGCTTTGGAGGTTTTCACAAGGATGAAAGAAAGCATTTAGGGAGGTTCCAGAAACGATGCTGATGGCTGCCATGCTAATGCTTGTAATGAATTCTAAATTGGTAATGGGACCACTTATGGATAACTAAAGGCTTATTCACTCCCCTGGATATCTGCTTTTTTCCTTTACCACTTTTTGCTGGATTTAGTGCCAGTATTCACTTTGCACTTTCTCTTTTCCTCTTTTTCAGTTCTTTTACCTTCTTACTGTCATTTCTCATGCTGTACCCTTCCTCTAAAAATTATCACCTCTCAGGGTCTCCCCTTATTCTAGTGGCCTTCCTGCAGCAAATGCATTTCACACAAATCTCTAGGTACCATTCCCGGTTCTCTTTTCCCATATAGGACTAATCACTCAAGTTTGCATGACTTTGAAACAACACAATGTGGATAATAACACTTCTGTGAGCATATAATTTCATTTTACATCTACTGGATAATGCAAACTGCATTTGTACCACCTAGAGATAGGTGGTATAATAACAAGTGGTAAAATAATAGGTGGTATAATAACAAAGGATTGCATTAATGGGCAGCAATCATAACTGACACAGACCTGTAGTTTCTGGCTGATGCAGGTTTAAATGATGTTAGTGTTGATTGCAGTGTGTCTTATTGCCTTAGGAGATATGTGTTAAGTATAAAGGTTTGCAGTTAAAATTCTGTGAGGCACAAGGCTCCTCTGGAACATCTATCATGTCAGCAGAACTGCTAAAGTGTAACTCTGGTCAAAAAAAAAAATGACACTATGAAAATGACATCTATCACGTACTGTATTTATTTTCCCTTGGTGATTTCCAGATTAAATCTGCTCAGTTTACAAATCAAAAGAGATTTTTTTTAACTGTTTTTTTATCCAACAGTCTATGTTCCCTGTTCAGCCTCTGCCTCAAAAAAAAAATAAAATTAAACTATGTTCTTTCTGTTCCATACATCATTTTCCATCCACTCACAATAAAAATTCTCTAGCTAAAATACAGGTTGTATTTGTACTGACATGGAATGAATCAGAACAAACCATATCTCACTCACCTTTCAGATCAAAGTAAATCGTGTTTTTTCTCCCCAGTAAGCTACATACATATATAGATGACATGGAGTGATCAAACCGGTCATTTTTACTCTGGCAAACTGAACAATATTCCACACCAAATATATAGCTAACTACATCTTATACATCTCTCCCTCTTTCCGCCCCCTCCTCCCTCTCCCCCTGCCTCCATGTATGTATGTACTTATGTATAATACACACCTGTATGTTGCTACACATGTATTTTTGGTTATGCTCTCTATCATAGTCCTAATCAAAGGGTGTCGAAAACATTAAGTATCACTTAAGCACCTGTGCCCATATCTCTCTGAAATGTCCTTCCACATCCAGGAGAAATTGGGAAAAGAACAGTGCCAGACTTGACTAGCACCAAATGACTGCAGCCCCACACTTCTCCATCTACATTGAAAAGCATTAGGATTATTTGCATCATTTCCTAACCCTTCCCTGTGTCTCGTATTTGCTCACCTTTGTTTCATTAACTGTCCCTTTTGACATGGCTGAACTGTGTCAAACTGTGAATCTTTTCAATCTATTATAGGTTACCTAGTTCTTGGTATCTGTTCATAGCATAAGAATAAGGATGTTATACACAGTGTTATACCACAGGATGGACATGCCTAGTTAGCAGATATTTTTCCAGTGGCAAAGGAATATAATTTCACACAAAAACTACTATAAAGAATGCAGCATTTAAAATATCAGGATTATAGAGAAATTGAGAAATGCAGAGATAAAGCTGGTATTTTAAGTTAACATTTAGCTCTACTTCATCTTCAGCATTAATCACTAGGATGGCAATCAGGTCATCTCATGAATGAAGTATAGCCAAATGGAGGTGAATCTAAGCAAGGCAAAGGTCACACAGGTAAACAGAATATACTTTGTGGAATGTACTTGGCCATGATTGAGTGCACTTTGGCTGAAAGTATGTGTCAGCAGTTGGTCAACCTGACTTACAGTTTTGGAGCATTTGCTTGTACCAGGTTCCTCCACAACTTTATTTGTGAAGTGTCTTTTCTATTAACACTATTTGATAATGTAAATCTGGTGATGATTCCTCCCTCCATCACATCCCAGAGGAAAATGACATTGTCATCCGTCTTCTTGTCCCATCACTTTATTGCAGGAAGTTACCTGGACAGGAAACTATCAGCCCTTAGGAAAGTTAGTTACAAAAAAAAGCTGAAGCACATGTCCTCAGTAATGTAACCTACCATGAGCACATCCAACCTATTTTCTGCTCCTTGTGCTGGGCCACAGTCTTCATCTTCCAGATAACACTTGGCATGGAACCAAGGTAACTAAAAAATCACCTAAAGGTCTCAAATGATGACTAATGGGTGGTAGTTCTGTTCTTCAGACACAAGAGCAATTTTATGATGGAGGTAAAGCTTGCCTATGCTGGAGACAGAACATTTTAAGGGTGTCTACGAGACTATGAAGTAAGCTACCACATGAAATAACGGCTTTTACAAATCTTGCTGCTTTCTGCTACAACTGCATGTGATCAATGTTAATAATTTCATTTAATGAAGTGCTGGAAGGTGGAGGGGAGAACAGGAGCCGAGATGATAGAATTTAAGCCTCAATTTGTCTATATCAGTGGTTGGCTTACAATATGATCTCCTTTTAAGTCTTAATGTATTTGTGTCAGTTAATAAATTTGCTATAGAAACCTACAATAAAACTGAGTTAAGGTTGACAGCATATATCTGAAATCTATACTAAAACATATTCTTATACTGTTAGAAATTAAAACTGTATGGGAAACAATTTAATCATCATGAAAAAGGTCAAGATTTTGTAATCTTTTCCCACCCCAAATCAAGAAAAATTTGAGATCTCAAGGATGTTCAATCCAGCTCAATTTAAACAATTCAGTCAACAATGTAATCAATTTCAACCAATGAACTTATTTAAAAGATTTGATTTAATTATCTTAAATTTGATTTATTGCAATTGAAAACTTATTTTTGACTCATAAAATGATTGATTTTGTTGTTTTCTAGACAAAGAGCCTTGATTTGTAATTTTTGAAACTGCCAAATTCTTGTCAAAACAGAATCCTCCACAAGAAGTGGTTCTGCTTGAAAATCCTGCTCAAAATTTGTTTGACCAACTCCACTGTATTTTTCTGCTCAAAACCATCATACACAATATAATCAAAGTAGAGCTTAGAAGTACAAAATATATATATATAAATAAAAAATGTTACAAGTTAATTCTAAAAATTAAGCACGGGCTACAGACAGCAGAGGAATACAGTCAACCCCAGCTCTGATCTCCGATGCCCAGTGAAATCAGGCAATAGCCGCAGGTTATGACTCAGACAGTCATCTGGATCCTCACCTTCAGCAGAATGTTTATGAAAAGGAATGAGTCTCTAGGACATGTGAAAGTACCTTTTTCTTTCTCTTTCTGGTGGCTGAGGTGTCCACGCTGGGCTTCCTCACAACTCCCTGCCCTCCCCTGCAGGACCATACCCCCGACACGTGCACTCCTCTGCCGTACTCTACTTAAATGGACACTCGGACACTCACCCCTCCTTATCCTGCCCTCCTCGCCTCTGCTTAGAATAGACGCAGTACAGTAAGCACATGGGTAGCCTTTCAACTAACAATAAAAACACAGAACCGAAACGCACTTCTGTTAGAAGCCGGTGCAATTTTTTTTTTTTTCCAGCAAAACACAAAAAATTGTTCTCTTTCAAAATGGCTGCTGTTTCCCACTGCCTTCGGCAACACTGATGCTAAGCCATGTATAAAGACAGTGGCTTCCTACGCTGAAAGAGGAAAGGGGTTTTAGAATGATGTTTGTAAAAAGGAATTAAATGTTGAAGTGTGTATCTGCTCGGGTAAGTGCAGTCACAGATTTATTTTGGCTGTACTCCAAGCTGGGAAGTTGTGAGTGTGCTTTGGCTAGGCAGCCGGAGAGGCAAATTAGCAGAGTGCTAATATACCCTGCCTTTCAGCCTACTGCTTCAGGTACAACCCTAGACCAGGCTGACTCATATTTGGAAAGCTTAGAAAGAAAGGCGAGAGAACAGGAAAATCTGGCTACTGTTGACCCTCATCTGTGAACCAAAAGAGGTCAAGAAATTAGTTCTAGAAGAAAAAAAAAAACAAAAAAACAAAAAAACCCAAACCACTGATCTGGTAATAAATTTACTGCAAATTTTACTGTAATGCAAATATTCATAAATAGAAGCATGTTAACATTCATAAGTAGTATGATGTTAATATTCATAAATAGCAGCATGTCAACTTAAAGTAATTAAAGGAATCTAAGTGGTAAAATTCTTAGAGATTTAACGTGTTAGGTGTTAGACAACTTAATGGAGAGCAATAATTGTGCCCCAGCTTTGATTGTCAAGTTGTGAGATAGTGAAGATCTCATTGCACCTGCAAGCGGGGACGCTGGTAGGACACGAGTTCAACGATGACAAACAGCAGCCTCACAGTGACCAGCTCTCGGAATACCCTCCGAGGTATCTCATGCAGTCCCACACATCCAGCTTATCTAGGCAGCCCTTAACTTGATCATCCTCCCCTCTCCCAGTCCTCGCGATGAGACATGGAGGCCTGGGAGGCCTGAGAGCACTTCAGTCCTCACCTGTTCCTTGCACATTCTCTTTTCCTATGCTACACTACTCTCCACGGACATAGAGAACAACAAGCAGCATTTTACATATTTGAAGATCGTAATCATGTCCGTGCCCTGTCTCCTTCCCTTACAGAAAACATGTCATGATTTTGCTGTCTTCCCTGGAAAGTCAGGTTTTTCAAATTCTGGATTATGCTCATTCTTCTACTTTTAGCTAGCCCACACCGTTCTTGAAATTTAACACCTAGGACTGTGCTCAGTCCACTGTCTAATACCCTAGTTTCATTTAAAACCCTGCAGTTTTCCTGCACACCAAATATGTACAGCAAGATTTCAATCTTTTTTTTTTTTTTTCCCTTTGCATAATATATTTAGATTTCCTGGTACTTAAATGAAAAAGAGGCTGAGCAGGACTGATTCGGTGCAGTGGAACTCCAATGACAATTGTCACTGATTTAAAACTCAGGCTTGGGGTCTCTAGGAGTGGCTTCAGATGTCCTCCTGTGTTATCGCTAGTTGAGAAGCTTAACCTACTTCCTACTTTTTCTAAGATTTAGAGGCAGTCAAATGTACGTCCACTAACTGGATGAAACAGTACGATGAACAGCTATGAGTGTTGCTCAGCTTAATCCTCTTGACCTAAGGCTGAGACTGTATCACTGCGAAGTTACCACCAGTTCAATAAAGCACACTGCAGAAGCTTCGTCTATTTTTCCCAGACCAGAACTGGGTGAAAGTTGACTTAACAAGCATTGAAAGTAAAGATTAATACGTAGTTAAGAGGAAATATGGGTATATACCTAACCTTTTATCTTTTTCCTGCTGTTCTATGTTCTTTGAATGAATGAATACCTCGATTTGAATCATTTTTACCCAGTGTGCTTATCACAGATTCTTTGGCAGGAAGGATTTTACTTTAGCCAGATATGACTGGGTCTATAATGCTAACACAGCCGAGAATACAGAGCTACGGGACTGTAAGGTTTCATCTTTTGTGAGGGGTAAAGAAAACTAAGCCTGTCACTTGATAAATATCCTACCATGACCTAAAGCACAGTTTGTCATGCGACCATAACAACACGCTTGGATTTTCTGTATCAGATACTTAAAAGAAACGTGGGCTAGTTTGTACCCAGTCCATAAAATTCAAACCCATTCTTTTTACGCTTTGTGGGAACTGCATAAACATTTTTCTGAGAGCTACTTGCTGTTGTGTTTTGAAATAATACAAATAACACAGGTGGGTGCATCAGAATGCAGATGCAAAGACCTCCCTGGTGGAGAGGTAGTGGTGTGACGTGACAGCAGTATCACTGCTCACTCAGAGCTGTATGCGGCATGCAGCATCACTGGGTGGTCTATAGAGGCAGATTATTTGGTAGAGGAGCCATGCACCCCGCTTTGGTTGACACATACACCTGGGGCTGTTTAATGGAAGAAACAGAGCTCTTTCATCCCCTCAGCAATCTTCCCTAGAGATCGTACATCTTATGTTTCCCACTGAGAACAAATTACAAACCTCCTCGAGTCTCTCTCCTTTATGTAATATTAGTACTTTTCAGGGGATGTCTCCATATAAATGCACCACAAAAAAAGAGATAGAAAAAGATATTATGCACACCTACTTGATCTCCAAACACTAACAGTTTTGGGTTTATGTTTTTCTTTCCTCAGACTAATACAAAATTCAGTTTTTACAGTTGCTTCTGTGGGTGGAAGGATGCAAAAAAAGTGAGTAAAGCAGGCTTCCTAACAAATGTTCTTGAGATTGAGTATACTTTAAGCTCTTTTAGGAGTTAGAAACTCTCCTTAATTTTACTTTGTTGGTGAGCAATTTATGTTTTCTTCAGAACAAGATGAAGTGATGGCAAAGTCTGAGAGCAACAGCAATGAAAAGAAAAGTAGCCTTTAAAGCAGAGTTTCGTAGCCTCAGCCATCTTGAGAGCCATTGTTTTATTTGCCCTTTTAGTATATTAAGTCTTAAGGGATTATTATTTCTAGTAACACTATAAATGTGGTTTTATTAGTGGAAAATGTGAAGATGGTTTTGGCAATGGTTGAACAGCATGGGACAGGGTAGACAGTACAGAGAAGTCTATGACATATCTGCAGCAGCGGAATAGCCAAATAGCCATTGAAGCAATGGCGATTAAAAACTCTGTAAGCAATAAATCATCTAGGACCGAATTATTATTCAGTTCAAACATTAAAGAATCCACAAGTCAAGGAAAATGTCTGCATTTAATATTTTTTAAAGGAAATCTTACTGCTGCTGAGTTTAGAAATTAATTTCTGAATTGAAAAACATCAGAGCTGTGAAACTTGAAGAGAAAGGAGTTCTTCTGATCACACTATGGACCGTGTGAAAGGATACTGAAAGTGGAAAGGACAGTAATTTTGCTGCTCATCCTGCCTCAACCTTAGAAGGAAAGAATGTCTATTTTTGATCCAATATTGGCTGTTTATACCTGATTTTTTTGTAAAGCCATACTGGATAATAGAAAAATACCTATCTAGAAGAGACTTGAGACTGTGTGCTTTTACAGAGGCAATATTGATTTACTTTTTTAAGACAAATGCTGTGACTTAATTGCCTTTATAGCTTTACAAAGTAAAACACAAATTGACAGAAATTTCTAGGCTTTACATCTACCTCTTTAACACCATGCTTTCCACACCATAGCTCCAGCTTAAACATTTCTTATGCTTGCTGTATACATGCCAACAAAAATCCCCGACAAGTCAGGTGATGAGATGAGAAAAATGATTCAAAGAGAGACTGTACTGCTTGAAAGTTGCTTGCATTTACTGTTGGCTTCTCAATCAGAAAAAGGTAAATTTCAGCCAGATTGTGAGACTGAACTTAATTGTTTTGTCATTATAAAAGTTCTTTCTTCCCTATGATGCAAACCTGTCCTCTATTCCACCCTTGTGAACAGAGGGAAGTAGGTATTTAAAAATCTTTTATACTTGCAGTCAGTAGCAGGTATGTGGCGTGAAGATGGAAGAGGAACTGAAGATCTAACAGGCTTGCGTGTATCTTAAAGAGTTGAGATTAAAGTGGCTTATTTAACATAAATGTTACAACGAATTAATACAAAATTGTAGCAGAGGTTTTCAAGTTTCTTTACGGGTGTTCTGCTGTATTTATTCAGTTAGCTACTGAAAGCTTTTAATATGGATTTATGTGCAAGTTTTTTTTAAAATAAAACTTTCTTTGGCAGTTCCAAGTTGTCTGTTTTCATTAAAAGCTCAGCAGTGTTCCAACAATAACTGTAATGTAAGTACTTATCAGGACTCTAACATAAGTCAACATTTATTACATTTCAAGTACTGTGTAATAGCGGATTGCTGAAAAGTCATGTCTTAAGTCTTGTTTTTCCTCTAACTTTTCTGAAATTTGAGATTTTTAAAAAATTAAGAATACACAGAACAACATCTATTCAATTTACAGAGCCTCATTTTCTTGGTTGTCTTAACAGGTTCATTCAACTACAACATCTTCTGTAGTATCAGTCTCAGGTCAAGTCTGATCAGGCTACAGATACTCTCAAGGACAGAGAGTACAAAATCACTCTTCACCATCCTTCTCGAAGATGAAGAGCAACTTCCTACTTTGACTCCCTCTGCCAAGTCTAAAACCAGCCTCATTAGCTCAGGAATTATTTTTCTTCTTTGTTTACATAGCGCTCAGAACAAAACGGCCCTAAACTCAGCAGGAGCCCGGTGAGCAGCGTCAATAATATAGTCATGTCAGAAGAGGTTTTGCTAAGAAGCTCATTATTAAGTTGCACTTATGTTCTACCTTCCATGGAAATTTTGAATAGCTTCTTATTATCATCATTAATATCTTTTGGATATAAAGAAGAGCAGGAGGGGGACAAAAACAGCCCACAATTTTAGTACATATTTAATCTAATACTTAGTTATTTTAGTTTAAATACCTTGACATTTCACTGTATTATGAATACAGTGTAAGAAACAGACAAAGATGGAGAAAAAAACTATACAGAGAGGAAAGCAAGCAATGAGAGGGAATGAACACAGAGCATTTAATGAATATGAGCATCTTTTGATTATGATCAATTTTTAGATTTGGATCAGAATTAAGACCCCATTTTACTAGATATTATATTAACACATAGACACACATAGACAAGCATAAAGTCAGAGGAGGCTGCTTTCCTTGAAGAACATGCAGACTAATTAAAGTTCAATTTGGTAACACTAGAACACCACAAGGAAGCTTATTCTTTTCCCTTGAAGCGTTAAGCAGTTCTAGAAAAGCATCCAGGGTGCCTGAAGTCTGGGCAAAGGAAGCATTTCTTGATCTAAGAGGCAAAGTGGAGGGAAAGGCTGGAGGCTTAAAGCAGAGGTGTAACTTGTAGAGGAGAGAAGGTATGAGAAGAATATGTGGGAGTAGGACTTTTTCATGTTTAAAGCATCTAGAACAAGAAGATACCATCTTTGGAAGTAGAAAAAAAAAATCTTGCCCTTCTGTTTCTTTTTTTTAACCTGTTAATAGAAAGGATAATTGAATTTTTTTCTTTAACAATGAGATCCCAGCTTTGCATCACTGAGAATTATGGCACAAATGCAAAGAAGACCTCTTGAAAAAAACATTTTAGCTAAACGGCTTTTGCAGTTTTGGTCCACACCTTACTTGTAATGTTACTTAACCTTAGTTTTAACTCAAAACCAGAATATATTGCCTGCTTTTATCAAACGCCAAAAATAACACAGCACTCACTATTTTTCTGTGCAAATATTATTAAAATTGGGGGAAGGAGAGAAATAAAACTGACCTGAGCGGAATGAAAAATCGTGCTGCAATTAGAGACTCAGCTGTGGTAGAGAAAATAAGAAAAGGAAAAATACAGCAGCATTTAAGAAATAAACAGCAATTAGTGAACGAGAGTATTGCTGCTTAAAATTGGTATTTAAAACTTGGAAGAAGATCAAGCAACTTTCTTGTAGCTTTCCTATATTAACATGTACAATAAAACTTCATATCAGCAAACTGCAGCATAAAGAAGTTAACATGTTATGCTACCACTAAAATAGCATGAAAAAGTCTTGGAGGGGAAAAGAAAGGAATCTGGGGGAGAAAGGTTTCTGCAGTTACACAAAATGATTTATTTTGTCTCATGTATATTTGGCAATGAAGATTTAAAATTTAACAATGACAAGGACTGTTAGTATTGTAGTTAATGTTCTAAGTAGAGGTGCTTATATTACTTAGGTTTCTGTTTATTAATGTTAGAACTGTTATTACATATAGAGACACAGACAAATCCTGTAGAGTAAAAACATGTCTGCTATAAAACTGTATTTATGGTATAACAGAACACTTCTCAAAGCATACTTTATTCATTTTTAAAATGTTATAAATGCCCTCTGTTTCAGAGACAGAAGTTATATTAATATTAATCTAAAATGTTCCTAGCATTTCTTTTGCTTAAAACAACAGAATTTGGAAGAGTTCAGTTGCCGGAATGCATAACAATACACCTGTCCCCAAAACGTCTTTTAAAAATGAGGTTTTTTGAGCTAGTGAAGCCCCCACTCTCTCTGGAAATCGTTTCTAAGCCCATTCTATGTGCAGGTCTGCTTTAGTTGACATTTATGTGATTGTCTTCACGGACATTGTAGGGAGGTCACAGTGCAAAATCCAAGTGTTTGTTTTTTCATTCCTAATAGCAGAGAGGTTTTAAACATGAAGCAATTGCTCACTCCTTCAAGAAAGATAATTTATCTCTTCCCTTAGCACAGTCAGATCCTGGAGGCTTGCCACTTCAATTCTCCGGGACTTTACAGCGCACACTACAATATTCAAATAAAATCTTATTGTATTGTGAAAAGGGGAGGGGGGAAGAGAAACTGTGTTAGCACTGATTAAAGTTGAAACTTCAGTTCTGTGAAGGTCAGGAAATTCAAAACAGCTTCTTATAATATCTTTACCCTGCTTCAGCGTGTGAACACGTAAATGCTTCTTTGCAGGCAGCTGTGTGTTCATGTGACAAAATACTCTTTTACATCATTTGAAAATAAACTAATTTCAAGGTGGTCAGGATCTCACTTTCAAAGAAAGTCCTCAGAAACATGACTAACTTTTCCTTTTTAATCAGCACAGTAAAGCTGCCTGAATGTTCCCTGCCCATGTTGCTTCGAAGGCAAAGTTGGTGGTACCCAAAACAATTGGCTCAAGCAAACTTTGACTTGTTACCAAAGATATTATCAGTATGATTTCCAGTAAAGCACGTAGTAGCTGAGATTGTGAAATCCAGACAACTTATTTAAAATGTACCCTTTGGCATGTCAGCCATCAATTTGAAAGGCAGTTAAACTGTCTATTAAGTCCTCAAAGCCAATCAAATGCCTACTGTCTTAGCATTTCCAGTGTTTTCCCTAAAATTAAACTTTTGTATTTTCTTTAAAGGCAACAGTAATCATGTCATTGCCTCTGGACATAATGTCCAAAGCTGAGTATGTATTTAAAATTAATCGCATTATTCTGTCAGACATCTCTCCCCTTTTATCAGTTGAAAAAATAGCCTCCTGTAGAGAGTCAAATCTTTTATTTATCATTTCAGTGCTAGCTACAATTAACTTTGTTATTTTAAAGAAGTTATCCTCTTACTGAAGAGACCTGAAGAAAAAAAGTCTTCAGTTAAAAGGACACATACTGTCAGCATTGTTAGTCTTTGAAAATTGGCTCATATTGTCCTTTTTTTTATTTTCAGGAGTACAGTACATAATTCACACACACACATGTAAGTGGCTGGTGCACTAGAATAATAAATATTAGAATTTCCGGATCTTCCTCTGTAAACAAATTCGTTGCCTATGCATCCTATCATCTAGCAATACATTGCTTCTAGATTGATTAAAAAAATAACTACAGGAATCGTTAAAACAAGAACTTCAACACCAGCCACTGTCAAGGTCTAGTCCCCTTGGCTGCATTTGTTTAATAATGTAGTAGCCAGTTCCTCACGCAACATTTGCTCAGAATCTAAGAGGTAACATTAATGGAGTTCAATGGAAATGACCCTGAAGCTGAATTCAAGGAATTAGGATAAATCTTGGACATACAGGATCATGGCAAGTGAAGGAGTAGACGGGGTAAGTGAAGAGCAATACAGGAGAGGGCACACTGTTCATTCCCTGCAGGAGCCAGAGGAATGACAGATTCTCGGATTGGGACAAATTTAAAGACAATCAAAGTCAAGGGACCCACTCCTAGCAGCAAATGTTGTATATTCCTGATTCTTCCATCAAGTATTCCATGTAACACAGAGTAAATGGGTTTGTTTTATTTCGTTTTTAAAAGGCAGTTTTATTTAATCTTTTTTTCTTTTTTTTTTTTTTAGTTTGGATTTAGATGAATCATTACCTGGGTAGAGAGCCTCATGGTAACAGGATTATTATTTTTTCATTTCCTTTTAGTTTGAAACAAACAAAATCTTTCACTGATATCATATTCAGTATTTTGCACTAGAGGTTTTTTCCAGACCTAGCATGACATGAACAAAATTCCTGCTGTCCTTCAGTTGACACTGGCAGGGTTTGAATTTTTACTAAGATTGTGCAAGGAGTTCTTAACATGTATTGGCACCGTATTCTATCATGACTTCATATAGCTAGGGTAATGTACGTTATTTTGTACTAAACACTGACACAATTCTATTCAATGGCCTTGTAACAATACTTTACTGGTGTAAAACCATGCTGACTCTGACTGCTTAAAAGGTCTCACTAAGTTGCATTCTGTACTTCTGTGTATTTACAGGGCTTTTCCCAGCTTTTAAACAAGAATGGACTAGGGGAGACCCATGGCAGCCAATAAAACAGACTTTCTCAGTAAGTTTTAAATACCTTTTGGTACAGGTTTGAGTAAGATCAAGTGAAGAAATGTTTCACATACATGTTTCTGAGGCTGCACCTGTAATTGACTGCACATAAGATGAATCAGTTTACTCTAAGCACAGCAATTTAGCAATATCAAACCCATGTGGGTCCATATCACTTTATGACACCAGCTTACAGTAGTCTCATCGTTAAGGCAATTTTTTGCAAATGCGCCACTCTCTACTCTGGGAAGATGCCCTATGGTGTGACGTTCCATCACACACCTCTATCCTTCTCTTTTGGGTTGGATTTGTTTTTTCCACAGTGCAGGATAGTCCCTGAAGACAGAAATTTCAAACTGTGACTCAGACTAATACTCTCATCATTGCTTTTTTGACATCCATTACTTTTGCCATTTCCATTTTTGAACTGCTGTTGGGATACTTGAAGGAATCTTGATTAATGCTGTGAATATAAATTATATATATACAAATAGGCTGTGCCTACACAACTGGAATTTTATAGCAGATGGATATCACTGTGCAGTATTGTGTACCTTCAGATGTCACGGTCATTTGGCTCATGGAAGAGGAGTATCAGGCTGAAAAGATAATTCTATAGAACATGGTGCAGCTTTTCCAAGTTGGCTTCTGCTACTGAGATAAGGCAACTGCAGTGACAAGGACTAGAGCAATGATGCTGCCAACAATGGCAGCAGAATTTCCTATGTATTTGCATGGGTGTTTCCACATCGCACTGTCATCAGAAAGCTCACTTACCTGCTGCTTGCTTGTCTTTAGCTAACTATTTGAGCAGATCACAGTGGAGCAAGCATACAGAAGGTCTGAAGTACGGGAAGGAGCAGTGCTGTAGTGTCATATCAGTAACTTTGGCTGTTCAGAGAGGCCTATGAATTGCATTGTATGGTTGCATTCCTCATTCCATTACAACTCATAGAGGGATGTATATGACTAACCTTCAGCAAGGTTTCAAGCCAAAATCTTCATCTACAGAAGATATTTTTTCATCTTGCTGCAAGGCCTCATCAATTATTAAGGAAGGTTCACTAATATTAATGTGGAAACATTAACGTTGCCAAGAACTGGGGTTCATTTCCAGCACTGCCCAAAGGAAAATCTGCTCTCTGGATAATCTGGATATTAATGGTGTTAAGATTTCACACGTCAGTAGGGAATATCTGGTTTATTTTCAGTTCCCCAGCATATGGTGCTTTCTCTGGGTTCCTCGGCAGACGAAGGAATAGTTTGGCTTCATTTTGCTTAGTCTGAAAATGGAAAATGCTTTTGGACCACTTATGGTTAAATGCTGAATTTCTCCCAAGGATGTGTGGGAGGAAAGAAGGAGCGAGTGATTGCTGTGGGAAGGTCCTATAGCCATTGCTGGAAAGGGTGCTCCCCACAGCGACAGCAGTAGGACTCAGGGCCATGATGCTCGGCCTTTTGCTGAAGATGTCCATTGGCATAATTTTTCCTTTAATTTTCCTCATTTTGACCCCTTCTAGAGCCTTTTGCTCCAGTTTGGTCCCTTGGTCCTATCATAAGAAACTATTTGCTTCTCAGCTGTCTCTTCATGGCTCTCTTAGAGTGAATACAATAATGCCCCAAACAGATCTTTTCTTCTTTCTTTACCTGTGGAGATCTGTCTGCTTCTGAATGGAGAAGAGCTACCCCCCTTACACAAGCTGCAGCATGACATAAATATCCCAGGCACCTGGTGACCCCTCTTCATAATATCAGTGCCAACAACACAATAATTCTTTTCCCCTTTCCCACTTCCCCCGCATTTTTGGGGAGCCATTTCCAGCTATTCTTCTACCTTGGGATTTCTTTTGACTTCCTTTGAGAGGCTGAGCTATATTTGAAATTATTTTCTCCTACTTAAAGCTTCTGTGACAGTAGCTGGGTGTTTGACCAACAATGTTAGACTTCGGTGGGTAGGTAGAAAAAAGAAAACCAATTAGATGGTTGCTAATAGCATTCTGCATTCATCAAAGCTATTCTTACTTTTGAGGATGCTACCCAGAGGCAAGACTTTCCTGAGGTATAGAAGGATCTTCCTCAAAACAGCCAATAGGCAAACGGGAAAGATGCACAAGGGTGCTCTTTACCATGATCTTTTCCTCATCTTACTCCCAACCATAGATACGCTCCAGCTGCTGGAACAGTAAAAGGAAATACTAGCTATGTGAGCAGGCACAGGAGAGTTTTTCTTCCTTGAAGTCTGTGCTCCTTAGCTTTCAGTTCTTTTTTATTACACCTACAAATAATTATAAAATACACTGCAAAATTAATAGCATTCTGCAGTAACTGTTTACGGGCAAGTAATTTGCAATGTCTTAAAAATCTCTACTTGTGTTTGAATTGTCTCTGTAATGTGATTTTGGCCCTTTATGTTATGAAATCTCAGTAGCAGGAAAAACCAAGCACACTAATGAAACCACGAGCTGATGTTCTTACACTATTTTTCATGCTGGATTTGTCACTACGGTAAGCATCCTTCCTCTGCAAAGCATCATGTTTGGTTGTTTTTTAACTCCAAAGTCCTGTTTTGTCAGCTTTTTGGAGGAAAAGTGGAGAACTCACAAACACTTTAAATTCCCCAAGTCCAAGTGCGAGCTGTAGCCACATCCCATCTGCATACCAAAATGACACCTGAGCATGTATAAATCCCATCCGCCTGTTCTCCGAAGGAGAAATGATGACCAGGAGACCAGGTCTCAGAAGCACGCAACTAAAAGGTTCTCACAGGAATTAATTGAAGGAAATTGCTATTCCATAATGGGCCTCATGTTAAGGAATACTTACCAGTTAGGAAGGAGACACGTGTTGAAATTAGCTTATACAGGATTCTTTGGCTTTATTGGACATGCGATACCAGAAAGAAAACAAATTTAGAAATTATTTTTAAATGAGCACCTCCTAAATGATATGCCACTTTCTTCAACAGGAGTGTTAACATATTTTGGGGGAGATACTATGAATGGATAGTACACCTTTTACAGCCTTGCATTCACTCATACAACCTGTTTGCTGGAGTTGAAAGGAAGAAGAGTATGAATGGCTGTTTACCTGCATCACAAAGATGCTGTCAAAGGAAAATAGAGCAATTAAAATCCCCAAAATGTTTAAAGTCTTTAGGAATATGGAAGGGAGAAAGGCTCGCCTCCGTATTTGTAAGCAATGGTCAGGAGTTTGCTTTTGGCCAGCACTCAGCAAAATACTGTCTTCAGCAGCAATAATTGTTAGATTTTTGTTTCCCTACTGTCCTGGTTTGAGCAACACACGACTAATTTCTCTTCTAATGCTTGGGAAAACTGTACTTTTAGAAGACTCTAGTGTCTGAATTTGTGAAAATATTTACTTTATAGCCAGCTATGGTGTGTGGGTTTCAAGGTCTCAGTGTTTTCAAGTTAGCCAGGTGCGGGGATGAGGAGGAGCAAGACCCGGGCACTTGACGCAAGTTGGCCAACAGGATTATTTCATACCATGAATGTCACATTCAATACAAATTAGAAAGTTTGCTGCGAAGTGCTCTCTCCCTTAACGGCTGCAATCCAGAGAACTTTGTTGCCCTGGTGCCAGACCCCTGAGCCCTCCTCTTCCGAAGCCGTAGTGCTCTCAGTGTCTGACATTTGCTGTCCACTGCTGGGTGCGCACAGCTTCCGACTGATATAATTGGCTGAGTATAATCCTTGTATATTTTATACTGGTATCAGGATCAATATTACTTGTTAATTACTTAGTCTTATCTATTAAATCTTATCTATTAAATCTGTTTATATTTCAACGCCCGCATTTCCTTGGTTTTTTCCGATTCCCCTTCCCAGGTGGGGAGGGGTCATCAGGTGATAGAATAATTGTCTAAATGCCAATAAATTGTTGTGGGTTTCTCAAACTATAACACCTACCACTCCTCAAGAAGAGCCAGCACCGTGATTTGAGGGGCCTGAGTCCTGGTATGGATGCATACGCAAAATGTGCAGAAGCCACTGAAAGAATGAACCCTTTTCAAAACTTAAATGTTGCTCAGAAGAGTCATCCAGTTCAGGCTCAAGTTTATGGAGCTTGCACAGCACCCTGACTCTAGGGTGGTAATAGCATCAGGAAGGTATAGATGTTAGGCAAAGTAATACGCATGGACAAAACTCAAAGCCAACCCAAAGCCTGGCACTTAATGCAGACAATGCAAAGGTACAACCACAGATCATATCAGTTGTGGGTTTTATAGGTAATTAACACTACATAATTCTTTGATTTGATGCAACCACAATCCAGCTTCTCACAACTGTGGCACATCCAATATCAGCAGTCCTGTTCCGGTCCCCTCAACCTTCAGTTTCTCTGTTGCCACTTCTTAGCCATTGACATAAGACCCAGATTCAGAGGGATTTCTTCACTAGTTCTGAAAATCTCGTATGTGTTTACAACTTACTAACTCATCTTTGGGTGGGATAACACATGCTTGTCTTCAGAAGCCTAGCCATGTTCAGGCAGAACCAAAAGGGACGTGGTTGCTTTAATGGATATGCAAACTTGCTATTATTTAGCAGTGGAGTGGGGCACTCCTGGCTTCCCAAGGGCATTTATTTGTAGAGGCAATCTGGTCACGATGACTCCAAATCAGCGCGAGGAGAGAATACGGAGAGATGTAAAGTGATGAGCGTGGGATGGAAGTGGAAGACTGCCAGAAGTGGAGCTGCAAAGAATGTATTTACAAAAGCTTCAGCGTGAAGGAAAATGAGGATTCTTCCTGGAAAAGTCAGATGCCTGGGAACAAATACTGCAGGGTGTGTTTCAGAGCAAGGAATACTATTTTGGGAAACTGTAGTTCTGACTGGGGAGTCGACTGATAACCAAAGCAACGGTGTGCCGAAAGAGTTAGTGTGATCATTGTGTTTGTTTACATGGGAGCACGGAGCAGGAATGTGGTACGTGTATCACTTCTGTTTTTCAAATAATTACAGCTGCTGGTGAAATACAGCGTGCAGTTCTAGCACCAGTATTTCAGGCAGCATGTTAAAAATTAAAGGGTCAGGGAAGAACTGGAACATTTATTCAATTATTGGGAACTGTGTGTTTTAATGAAATACTCAAGGACTTTGATTGAGTTAGCTTAATGAGAAAAAGCTTTGACTTATCAAAGGTAACTGGTCTGTAGTTCCAATACAGGGAACAGACATGTGAAAAAGCAACTCTTCAGCTTAGTGCTGAAAGAAGCAACACGAGTGAATGTCTGGAAATTAGACAAGTTAGATAAATGCAGCCTACTCATGGCACAGACATTTTTAAAGAGAAGGGTAACCATCCACCGGAACAGGTTAGTACAGGTGACATTACACTCTCCATCACCAGTAATTTTTAAATGAAAATTGGATTTTTTTTTTAAAAAGAAATCTAGTTCAAGCAGCAACTACTTCAGCAATGTTTTATAACCAATATTACATCAAAGGTCAGCCTATAGGCTTTTGTTCATTTAATCTAATATATCTAACATTTCCAATCTAACAATTTTAAGGTAAATCACAAGCATGCATAAAGAATGCCCGACTACAAAGTCTGTGAGGCATATATGCATGTTCGGTATTTATTTGTTTTTCTCTAAAACCCGTTCTTGGCTGTGCAGTAACTGTGGTGCAATGTAGATACCACCGCAGTAGCATCAGACCAGGTAGCAGCAGCACAAAGCTCAGCGCTGGATGCAAAATCCCTCTGCAAATCAAAGTGACTACTTGGGTGTTTAGCCCATGCTGAGCTCCCTGCTGTTGCCTGCAGCTCAGGAACTGTGAACAAACGAGGTTATAGCAGCAGCTGACATTGCACCCTCTCCAAAGTGGTTCAAAGAAAGGCCTAGGTGGAAAAAGCGTCTGTCCCTGACTTGTGAAGTAAGACTTTCCACGGAAGAACTGTATTCATTGAGAAAATTTAACTGTGGCAAGACTTGTGGTGGATTCCATCACTCTAAATCAAGCTTCCGTGTCTGCCTTAAAAACATCCCCTCGCTCTGCACAAGTTCTTGGTGCTGTTAGGAAAATTACTAGCTAATATTCTTAAGCCTGTGTTTTGATGAGGACAAAATAAATTATGAAAAACTTCCCTTCTGACTTCAGAAAATACAAAAACCAGTGGATGTGATCCATTAGCAGTGGACAAAAAGCAAGAGATTTTACTTTAAAGCCAAAGAACTAAAGTCCTAGATTATTTATTTATTTATTTATTTTCAGAATCTGCATATGTACTGAATTGTGCTCCTTAACACAGAAAAAAATTTGGGCCTATGATTTAAAAAAAAAATAAAATAAAATCCTTCATTTTAACTCCTAAATACTTCTGTTAAGACTCTGGGGAAAAAAAATAGACAAACTTTTGAACATGACCAGCACTCAGCAACTCCCATTGATCCTAAGGTCAGAAGCAGCAGAGCCGGGTTTATAAGGAGGAATGACGTAGATTTAGGGCTTTGCCAAAGGAGCCCTGGCTCATCTCGCCATGACAGTTGTTAACACCTTAATCCAAACAACCCTCCTGCCCCTTGGCCTCAGAGTCACCATGTTTTTTTTTTAATCCACTGCCTGGTAGCTACCTGGGGGCACCGCTCAGCTGTTTAGCTCTCACTGTTGATGAGGATGAGCTCAAACTAACACGGTGGACTGCAAACAGATAGTGTAGGGTACAACCATGTGTTCCCCTCAGCTCCGGGGATGGAGACAAGGTGGGAAGCTGTTAATGGCAACAACCCACAGTGCCATAGGAAAAAGTTTTTTGTTTTTTTTTCTTTGAAGAGTTTAGTTTCAGACACAGCCGTGCCGGCAGAAATCAACCTTGCTACAGGTCGTTCCTGGCATTGCGAGGGCAAAACCCCAGGTCTCCAGGCTACCAGGGGTCTAATGTAACCAAAGAAAAGTATTCTTGCCCTGTGAATAAAAGTTTAGAGACTGCCTAAACTTCAGGTTAATGATCCAGTCATGTAAATTCAGATAGGATTTGGGCATATTTTAGGTTTGCATTACTGTAAAACAGAAAGAAGATCTCCAAGATGTCATTTCAGAGAAGAAAGCCATTTTAAAGTTCTATCAGTGTAAAAATTATTCAAAACCCAGGAAGATTTTTTTTTTTTAATAATCAGATTTCTCTGACAGTATGTAAAATATTTCTGCATGGCTACTCCACTGTGTGTCAAATTTTAACTTGGATTGAATTTCTGCAGACAAATTGTAAACGTTTTTAATAAGCACACTACTATTATTAATCTACTTGTCAATAAAAACAATTTTTCAGATGCTTGAATCCACAACTTCCTAACTTTCTAAATGCTCTATACTTCTTGAATCCTTGGAACAAACCATGTAATACATCTATTTTAATCCGCAATTTTTGGGAACATTGACTGTGATCTAAAACTCAAGATTTTATAATTGCATTATCTCTCCTTGAAGCAGAAAAGGGTATCAAAAGCATATCAATTATATTATCATGCTGGGCCATTTTATATTCTACCTTCATGTTTCCTATAGAAAACATAATTATAACTATTATAATCCATGACAAAGGAAGTTTATATTGACAACAGTTTCTTCATTGGAGGAAGCCATATGTTTCTGTTGTTTTGTGACCACGTAAAACTTAAAGCACTACAATATTTTTTCCTAGTATTGCATCCAAAAGAAGTATTGCCTCAACCCTTTCCTTCAGCTTATCCTTTGATACATCAGCCAGACCCAGCTCCTCCCCAATGCTGTCCAGGCCTTTTAAGGGGAGCAATGACCTCGTAAATATAGATGGTTTCTACCATCTCTCTGGTGCTTCATACAACAGAAAGCACTGGGAACTCCAGGGCAGCTCCTCCGTTCTCCAAATAGGGGACGCTGATTTGTTCTATGAAGATGGCTTGTTTGCACAATTTTTGCAACTGTTAGGGGAATAAGAGGTATATTAGTTGCAGACAGATTCATCAGGGGATACAGCTGTGAAACTCTTCTGAACTATAACAACATAATTCTCAGATCTGTAACAATGCCAGATTTTGGTCAACTTTAACAGTGATTCAGAAAGGCACAACCTCAGCCTAAGAACCATGCTCCTCCCGAAGTTAAAGTCTATGCTCCAGAAGTTGCAGTAAAATCCCTCTGTGAGATGGCAGTAAGAATTTCATAACAAAAATAAAATGACATATTTTCCTTGATCTCATTCTTCAAAAAGGACAAAGGATTTTTCTGAAGTTTTCAAAAAGCACTTGGCTTAAAACAGCCAGCCAGCCCAAAGAATTCAATCTTGTTAACTAAAAAAAGGCAATATTACAGTAAATTAAAATAAGATTTGGGGATAGAAAATATTAGGCAAATCTAACTATAGATGTTAAAAATTCTGTTTAATAATGAAAGTAGCAATCCACGTGACAGCTCTTACAATTTCATTAAATCAAATTTTTATATACGCTGGTTTACTGTAAACAATTAGGGTTCCAGTTTCTTAATTTTTATTACCCAGAAGTCAGGAGTAATAAGATTGGTCTTCTGGAAATTTCCAATGTTTCTGTTTTGTTGGTGTTACATACGTACATTTTCAAAGAAGCCAACAGGTTAATTCACATCAGTGAACTCTAGCTATGGCTAAGGGACTCTGCAGACTGCACGAGTCAGAAAAAAAGAGAGACTTCTGATCCCAAGACTATAAAATGATTACTCGATTTTATTGGAAAGCCAATCAAGAAAAAGGAGATACATCACTTCAAATAAGTGAATTATCAGCAAATTAAAAGAAAAAATTATTTACTTCTTAAGAGGCAAGTCCACCGCTTTCTATTGGCCTACTCCATATGAAGCAGTTCTATAAAACTAAAACTTTCTTTTGTGGTGATTAGAAATTATCATAGGCTCTTGTTACAAGTCGTCATCCTTTCAGCCCTTTATCACACCATATGATTAAGGCCTTGTTCTGGAAAAGAATTTTTTTGTTGTTGAAGATATCTGACTGAATAGAGATGCTATGCTGATCAGAAGATCTTTTTCCCGATCTTGATTTTCAATAGAAACTCTCCAGACCAAACAGCCTGCAGGCACTGGGCAGTGATGCTGAATGAGATCCCTGGAAGAATGAATGACATGCACTAAGCTTGACTATGTTGATTCCCAAATCATCAAACTGAGAGTATAGACATAGAGCCAATTACACAATATGCAAATATATTGTGGATTATTGTGGATGCAAATATATTGTGAATCTGAGCATCTGGATTACAGATGCTCAGATTCTTCTCCATAGAGAAATCCTTTGCAAAAGTTATTAGCAATGAACAGAAATATAACTATGGTGACAGATACAATTTAGCTGTCAGAAAAAAAGGAAAAAACAACCTCTTCCACTGTCAAGGTTCGGGCTGGATTGGCCCAATCAGGCGGAACAAGAGATGCTCTCTCTCTCCTGCCATGCTTCCAAAGGGAGGCAGGAAAGAGAGAGAAAAAGAGAGACTTATGTGTTTAGAAGGAACTAAACTAATGAAATATTAATAATAAAATAATAAAAAGAAAATAATAAAATATATACAAAACCCTATCAAGCTCCCAGGATGACAATCACATCACCAGCAGGCACTGGGGAAGTCCCAGATTGGACCCAGTGACGGATGGGAACTGGATTCTGGATCTGGATTTAGGATGGGGATCAAAGGCAGATGCAGAGACAGAGTCCTCCTCCAGTGCCGGCCACTGAAGACAGAGTCTGTCCCCTTTGATCCCTCAGCTTTTATACTGAGCATGAGGCAGATGGGATGGAATTCCCTGTTGGTCAGTTTTGGGTCACCTGTCCTGTCCCCTCCTCCCCACAGGTGTGACCCCTCTACACTTTTCCGCTTCCAACCCTCCAATGGGGCAAATAACCAAGTTGGCTGCCCTTGGTTGTTATAGCAAGGAGTAAAAGCAGGAGCCTCTCTGCATCCCATTCCTTGGCATCAACTATAAACATGGGTCTTATCACTCTGAGAGCCAACAGTTTCTGCACAACATGCTGTTAATTGCAGCAGTTAGAAGAGGCCTAGCTAAAAAGTAAAGTTACTGAACAAAATTGATCCTGTTTTACCTCAAACCAGGACATCCACCAAATCTTGTACACATACATACATATTCTACATACATAGCAGTTGAAAGAGACTGATGCTGCCGAGGCTTGCTAAACCAGAAACAGAACTGCTGTATACAACATTCTTCCGTCCTAACCCAGCTGATTTTCAAATTTGAGCAGAACAGCTCAGTAACCGCTGCAGCTGTAGTTACCTTTCCATGGTTTGCATTGTCTTGATGTAAGAAACAGGCTGGAGAAACATGCAGGGCTCTCCATGTATTTAATGACAGTGCCAGAAAAGCCCATGAGGATAACTTGGTTAAGTTCTGTAACAAATTACACAATATAGTCAAGTAAATAGTTTCAAGACTATTTCCCTAAATAAAAGGACAACTAGAAATTACATTTTTTTTTAGTTCACATAAGTGATCAACATGAAAAAGCATATTTAGTAAAAGCACTCAGATCAGATAATTCAAAGTGTCATATTAATTTTACTAAAGTAAGAGAAAGACAGCAGCACTAACAACGTTTTAATTATCCAATTTTTAAAAATATTTAAGCTGTTTTGGCATCTGTGCCGCTCAGTTTTATTTTCCCACTTGATGCTATCTACATAAAACTACATTCTCCCTGGCCATACACGATTATCTACCTCCTAAAACAATCATTTTCAAGTGTTGTCAACAACTAACAATCTTACAATTCAGAAAAATCTCCCCGGCTTAGGAATTTTACATGTGTGAAGTTGCTATATAGAGTATACAAACTTGCTTTTTCCCTGTTGCCTGTCATAGACTGCTCAGAATAAGTCTGGGGTCTCAAGGGGTCCACGGAGCCCAAGCTGAAAACCACTGTTCTAAAAAGTTGGATTTTTGTTTTTGCTTGTGCTTCTTCCTCTTCTGTCAAAAGCATATCCCACGAAATCTTGATTAGATAATAGCGTGTGCAGCCTTCATGTCATAGTAAGAAATAACCACTGTTTTTTCCACTATTGTGATAAAACTCAGTAATAAGCATTGAATGCCCTTAGTCCCATTAAATAGGTGTTGGGTTTTTTTTAACAAATAAAAATATTTCCTCCTGTGTAATGAAGAATACAAGGAAACCGGGTAAACTAATATGCCCTCAGTACTTTTGCCTGGTACGTTGATCCTTCCATCTTGTAAATACTTAGGCATACGAACACTGGCATGCCTGTGTGCAGTGTGACTCAATTTGCTGAGATCACATGTATAAATGTTTGTCAGATCAAGGCCTGAACTGTCAGTAAAGTGCTTAATTTGCATCATTTGAATTGAGAAGAGTAGTAGTGGCAGTACCTGGCAGATTAAATGTAAGGATAGACCCACAAGGGAAAAGGTCTTTTTTTTCCAAAATATTTGAAGCCATGAGCAATCTAGTATGTTCCAAATTGAAAACATTCATTTTTTACAGAATTTTTATGAACCCTAGGAATGAAAATTAATTTGGACAAGTTGAAAGAGAGACTCAACTCCATGACTAACATGGGAATTACCCTAATCCTCTCTTCAACTTAATCATGGAATTTTAACAAGGTTTTTCTGGAAGCCCTTGAGATCTCCTAGGTTGAACGCTAACTTATGTCCATTATTTTTATACTACTTAAAACACACTCATAAATGCAATCTGTGGCTGAGTTATGAGATAAACCCTTTGAGTTCTAAATCACTTGTTTGAACCTCGGCCAGAAATTGCCACCATTTGCTGGCTTTTGCACGATATACGTGAAAGGGGTTGATGATCTCAATCTAGTAGCAGTTCAAACTCTCAATCTCCAGCTATGCCTACTTAATGCTAGATTATTTCTGAGGGAAAAAATAAAATAAAAAAAGCGCTGCTCTCTTGGGCTTACGCTACAGATGAATAGCATAAACCCTGAGGAGTCATCCAAGCAATGCACAAGTTTCTCCTCTGCTTTGTTCTCCCAAACATATGCCTCTCACCCATAAAGAGATGCGGTGTGGAGATTATACCTCAAGAGGTATAACCTACTCCGTGTCTCTCAGTTTATCACAATACCCAGAACTAGGAAACTCCATGAACCGGAGGAAACTTTGGTTACGACTGTGTAAATGAGGGAAGCCAACTGCTTGATAGAAACTTGTTCAAGGCTAAAAGATTCAGTAAAACTGTGTTGGCCGAGAGCAATTTTTCTGCCAGCGTTACTATTTCTGCTAAGTAAATTTAAAGGCGGCAGCAGCAGAACCGTAAGGAGCGTCAGCCAGAGCCGAGATCTGGTAACCTTCCAGATGTGCTGCAGAGCCTTTCATTTTTTTAGGCCTTTAGGGATGGATGGGCTGAGGGATATGAGGGGCCAGGTTCATTTAGATGATCGGTAATTACTCTCATTGGACAGTTGGTTTATGGAGTTGTTTGTATTGTGTGCTTTGCATTCCACTGAACAGTTGTAAGAGCGAATAAATGCTCAAATACAGCCGTTAGTAAATGTTAATATTGTGTCTACCTACCAGAAAATACACATAGGAATCGGGGAATCGGGGAAAGTCACCATTTCATAAGCAAACCCAAGCAAAGACGTTAGAATTGCTGAAGAGCCCCAACACATGCTCCGCCAGGTGCAAACCCGGGAAACCTTTCCTTGTATCAGGATACAACCATCAGCTGTGCCCTTCTTGCTCGCTCTGCCTCAGCGCTGGCCGTAATGCCGAAACTCCTCGCCACACGTCGTTTCCCTCATTTATTGTTCTTCACCGCTGTTGGCTTCGGCACAGTTTCATAGGCTGCAACTTTAAAGAGGGCGTGTGTGTGTGTGTAAGTGTAAGTGTAAGTGTAAGTGCAAAGGCGGCTGTTTTTCTCCTTGGGGCTGCCTCCCGTTCGGCTTTTCACGCTTGCAGGTGGCTCGGGGCTCGCCCGCTGACCGGCCCCGGCCCCGGCCCCGGCCGGCGCCCCTCTGCCCCGCCGGCGCTGGGCTCTTCTGCCTCTCCCGCACTCGGGTAAGCAGCTGCATCGCAGCCCGCAAGTGTCCGCTATTTTCGATTTCGAAGCTAATGAAATCGGCAGCGTACGAGCATGGACTTTACCCTGCCTTTCCCCGACAAAATATAAAAGCAAATCCCCTGTTTCCTTTCCAAACACGAGCATGGCGTTTTGTGTTATTTTCTAAAGCGGGGGGGGAGAAGAAGCGGTATTTTTCTTGCAAGTTCAAGTGTAAAATAAGACGCTTTAAAATAAATAATGCACCATTTTGAATCAACACTTCACGAGATTGTCTAGGAGCCAATGCCTACAAATCCTGCCCTTATTATGTCCCAGGATGGGAGCTCTGATGCATGGAAACAAAACAACTTTGCTCGGTGACCTGTGGGCGAGAGAAAATCCTTTGCCAGCTCCGCAAATGACCCAGCACTGATACTCGCCTCTCTAACTGTTCGCTCAGCGGCACTCCCGCCTCCCTTACGCACGCTGACATTTTTGGACCCGCGGACTGCAGCCCCGGCCAAGCCTTTGGAAACACTTGCTGATAAAATTCAGCAGGTAGTTTGGAGAAAAGAAAAAAAAAAAAAAAAGGAGGAGGAGGAGAGTGGGGGGGTTAAAAACCGAAGGGAAGGGGCAGCTAACCCGCTAAGCAGTAAGAGTTGTGCGAAACTTGCCGGGGCGTCCCAGGACCCCCGGGCTGCGCACCCCCGGCGCCCCCGCAGCTCCCCACGGCGGGGACGAGCCCTTCCTTCCCCAGCAACTTCTCCCTTCGCGCCCCCCCCGCCTCCCCTTCCCCTCAAACAATCGCAGCACACCAAGTTGGGGGG